>VTPC01090543.1:69318-98600 GCA_011009095.1 Ignelater luminosus | reverse complement strand
TTTTTACATATCAGGAAATAGTCAATAATTGGTTTCTCGTTTCTGTTTTGCTATTATTAGATTGTTCGCTATACTTAGTTCTGTTATTCTTTCCCCGTTATTATTTAGCGTCACTTCTTCCTCTTTTCCCATATTTTCCTCAACTCCGTTATTTTTATTTCCGACGCGTCCATTCAGGTCTTCCATTATTAATAAATTTTCTTTTCCGCTATCTATCTGTTTTTGTATCTCTTCGAAGAATTTGTCTTTCTTTTTCTTTCTTGCATCCTTGTTTTCTCTATATGCTATAATTATTGTCCAAATTTCTTCATGTATCAGTTTTAGTTTAACTGTTAATACTCGTTCGTTCACATACTCTTCCTGTATTATATCTTTTAATCTGTTCGGGGCAATTATTAGTTCAATTCCGGCCCCTGTTCTCTCTTTCCACTCTACTCCTGACCGAAACATCTAATATCCTCTATGGATTCTTTTAAACCCTTTTCCTTTCATCTTAGTTTCCGTAATTCCTAATATTTCTATGTTTTGTTTGATCATCTTTTTTACTAATTCTTTCTCTTTTCCTCGACTATTTCTCACCTTCCATGTCCTTACTTTTGTCTCTTTTATCTTCTCTATGTTTTCTTCGTTTCCTCATACTTCTTCATACTCTCTCTCCTTCTCGTATTCCTTTTCTGTGCCCGCGTCATCAGCGTTTTTCTTTCTCTATCCGTCTTTATCTTTTTAATTTGTTCGTTGTTCCTGCTCATGTTCTTTTCTTCTTGCTTGGGTCGTCTTTTTTATACTGTTTGTTTTCCGCTGCTTTTAATTAGTTGTTCTTTTAGCTTTTCTTCATTTTTGCCCCACTAACATTTTTTCCTGTTTACAATTAGTTTTGTGTAACCAACTTTGGTTTTCTTACTTTTGAATTTTTCTTCCATTGCCTGTTTCCTGAATTCTTTTTGGATATCTCTCTCTTTTCTTGTAAGATCTGAATCTATATAAATCTTGTGCTCGGTCATATTTTTATGTTTACTTTTATTTCTGATAATGTTAATTTTGTCCGTTAGGCCTTCAGTTTCTATGACCCACATCCTATCTCCAATTTTCCCTGCATTTCTCAATTTAACTTTTACTTCTAGGTGTCTTTGTACAAAATATTCTATTTCTTCCTTCGGTGCCTTGTTGTTGTTTGCTCTTGTCCGTAAGCCCTTATTATTAGATTGTTTTGTCTTTTATCCTTTTCTAGTCCTTCTATTCTTTTATTAGACGCTTCCTTACTCTTTTTCAAGTTTTTCGCTTTTTGATTTCAGTTCTCTAATCATATTATAATTATCTTTCTAGTCCTTCCTTATGTTTCTTCTTCCATCATTCTATCATTTTTGTACATCCATTCTTTCATTACGTCCAGAGCGTTTGATAGTTATTTGACCGTTTTTTAATTGGTGACCTTTTTATTATTTTATTTCCCTCAAAGCATTTTTGTCCTCTTCTCTTTCTCGTTTTCTATCACTGTCCTCTCCACTACTTTTCCAGGCCCCTCTCGTCATTTCGTATACGTTAGTTACACCCCCGCTAGCCATCACGTTTTTTGCTGTTAATTTTCCCTCTTTTTATTTTTATTCTAGTAAAGCTAGCCACAGCTAGCTGGTTACTAAACAATCCGTCTAAAAATTAAACTAAAATGTAAATACAAAAAATAGCCCCACGCTTACTCCTCTATGCAAAGAGGTTATTCAAGACGTGAGTACTTAATTGTTAATGCTTCTTAATGGAAACCTAATACTTTGGTTGGAAGTAGAATTAAGTGTGTAATAAATGACAAGTTTTTAAGAAACTTCAGTCCAGAATACAAAATAACTAACAAGGAGTATCAGTTCAATATAGCTTAGTTTGGACTTTGACTTCCAAACTCCTCTTTATACGTGATTATCTTTTGATACAAGAAAATCAATGAACCAAAAGGTGCTTTAATTCAAAAATGCACCACTAGGATACAGGTAAAATAAAATAGTAATAAAACTGAACTCTAGAAAAAAAGAGAAACATTTTTAGCCGGAACAATTATAAAACCACATATAACACAATGTAACAAAATGGATTATAGAGGAAATAAATTACAAAATTTACACAAAGCCACATCCGACAGTATTTAAAATCTAAACTAAATGCTAAAATTGTTCATATTTCTAAAATAACAACAGTTTTTGTAATAAGTTGCATTCAGAAGTGTAGATCTAGTTTTAGTTTGACTATAAGGGACATAATTGTAAGACTTGTTTTGCCTTTTAACGTGACATTTACGTAGAGGTGATTTGAAATTGCCGTAAAAACATTCCAAAGTGCGTGACATTTAAACTATACAATTTCTACTTTACAATAAAATTTACTTAAGAATAATTTCAGAAATAGGATAAATAACTACTTATTGTATGTAAGAGAATTTTTCTGTCTTATTAAAGAATTAACTTAAAATACAGTATAAATGTAACATTCAAATAAAAATTGAAATGTAACAAGGGAACTGCAACGAAAACATTTTACAAATTGATCTGTCATCAAAACTAAGTTAGTGAACAGGATACTATGTACGTTATCAAATGATTTAGAAATATTCCAACAGAATACACTTTAAAACAAAAAATTCAAATTAGCGACTTTTTCCTCGTTCTATATGTCATCGGATTATTTCAGTCGGTACATAAAATGTCCATCTCTATCATCTATTTTAAATCACTCAATCAGCTAAAAAGTTTAGTGCAACTCGAATCGCGAATATTTGAGTTTGGCTCACAATTTAAAAGTTACTGATGGATTGAAAATTGCCTTTACTGTGATTATTTTGAATAATAAAACGACCTTTCTTCTATTTTTAAACAATAGACTACAAATTCTATTTTGCATAATCCTCTACTATTGTGATTGCTTTGTATGTCCAACAATGGCCGAATGTTATGAAAATAAAATCATTATAACCAACAAGCTTCCATTCACATTAAAAAAAAGCGATTTCAAAATGTGAGAGATGGTAGATTATACAGGAAATTGTTGGTTGTGTAACATATATTTTAATGGAGTGGTCATTACGTAAATGTATAAAATAATAATAAAAAAAATAAACAACGTTGGAGCAAACAAAAATTTCTGTCCATTGATGCTGGTATTACATTTTCTATTATGTATTAGTGGTTATGAAATTTTAACGAATATAAATTCATGTAAATATCGATTGTATGTATGACCTGTAACATTTTTTTAATAGGCTGATTAATAATTATTAATGCATTAAATATTCAGGCTAGACGCGAATCTTCGTCTGTCACAAACGACTAGAAAAGTTCTTACCGATGAACTTCACAAATATATATATATATGCCGTGTGTCCGAAAAGTATGGAATATCATATATATCTCAGTAAATATGCATTTAATGTTTCCTATAAAAGCTGTTTAGTGTTAAGTTTTACATTACAGGGCAATACCAAATAATGTATTCATTTGATAGAGAATGTTTTTCTCTTTTCAATGATGTAAAACTTTGATAAACTTGCATAAGTAAATATTGATTAAAACGCAAACAATTGTTTGAAAGTTTATTTCAATATTCATCTGTTAAGAATTGAGAATTTTGTATAACTACACTCTACACAGCTTGGCAATGATAAAGTCGTCTTTCAAATTCGTTTACTGCATTTTGAATCGTTTCTAGTGTGATAGCTCTAATCTCTGTTGTAATACCGTCTTTTAGAGTTTCAATATCTTCAGGTATATCCACATAAATCTAATTTTTGAGATGGTCCCACAGAAAAAAATCAAGTTGACTTAAATCCGGCGAGCGAGCTGGCCATTCTACTGCACCTCTTCTGCCTATCCATCGATAAGGGAAAGTATTATCAAAAAACTGTCGGACATTAATTCCGAAATGAGGAGGAGCCCCGTCTTGTTGCAACCATATTCTATTATGGGGTACATCTGGATTTAGTTCGTTAGGAAATAGAACAGCTAAAGCAGGAACTAAGTCAAATCTTAAAAAATCTAGATAAGCATCCGCTGTTGAATTATGTTCTATAAAAAAGGTCCCAAAATTTGGATTCCAATAATTCCTGCCTAAACATTGACGTTCTGCTGATATTGAGTGTGCCCTTCTACATACCAGCCAGGATTTAGCGAAGACCAGTAGCGCGTGTTTTGTTTGTTAATGGTACCATTCAAACAAAACGTTGCCTAATCAGTGAAGAGGCTATTTTTATGAAAATTTGCATTTTCCTGAAGCCTATGTACTATTTCTTCGCAAAATTGCAATCTTCGATCTAAATCATCTTCTAATAATTCTTGAACTATACAAGGTTTATACGGATGCCAGTTCTCCTTTCTTAGAACTTAGTGTGCAGTGGATTTCTTCAAAGTATTTTCACGAGCAATTTGTCCAACAGAAACATGTGGATTTTCCACGACAGCCAACATTATATTCTCACGTTGTTCATTATTTAGAGCTTTAGGTTTTCCCGTTTTTGGACGATCTTTGACAGAACCCGTCTCATGAAATTTATGCAAAATTTTACTTACAGTAGACTGAGAAATATGGTATTCGGGGTGCACGTTATTAAACAAATTGCAAACTTCCTCCTGTGTTCTCCTTCTGTCTCCATATCCCAGCATCATTAAAATTTCAATACGATGTTTTTCTGATAAATGATCCATAGCAAGTCGTATTTTTGTAACTGTTATCCTCACGTTAATCAAAATGCTTAAATTAATTAAACAAATAACTTTTCGCTTCAGTTCGGTTATTAATTGACGTTTCTACGACGCATTCAATTTTGCAACAAACAAAAGTGTATCACACCGACCATAATGTGACTAGATGATATTGAAAATTTAAAAGACCGCGTGTGGAAAGGTAACAGATGAATAAATAAACTTTGAAGCGTTATTCAAACAATTTTTTGCGTTTTAATTAAAATTTACTCATGCAAGTGTATCAAAGTTTTACATCATTGAAAAGAGAAAAACATTTTCTATCAAATGAGTACAATAAAAAAACACCTTCCCATTAAAAAAAATTGAAGCATCATTCGTTGCGCTTTTGTTTTTTTAAAAAATAGTTATTTGGTATTGCCCTGTAATGTAAAACTAAACACTAAACAACTTTTATAGGAAACAGTTTTTCATAAAATGCATATTTACTGAGATATATAGAATATTCCATACTTTTCGGACACACTGCATATATATAATTTTCCTGAATTTAAAATCTTCTTCCTTGAAATTAATAAATGAAATGGAAAGAAAATCTTGGAAGATAATACCAATTACGCAAAACTTTCACATTGTAAATAAAATACTGAATAGCAAAAATCATATCAGCAGAAAAAGTTTGTTTCAGAAACTGTACAGCAGAAGTGAGATATTGCAACTGTCATTTTAGACCAGTCATTAGGTGCTCAAAGAGGGCAAATAAAAAAAAGTTTTGTTAGAGTTTCGATTTTTGGTATTATATGGTATTTGCAGTCGCTGAACACGACTCAGAGGCTTGCCAACAAGACTTGTCTTGGGAAATAGGTTTTTTCCCAAAAACCGTGTAAAAATCAGACTTTTTTGAGGTTTTTTTCTCCGATTAATTGTTTATCGGTGAGAACGCCTCGAAAATGGGTGTCAAAAGCCAAAACTTGGAATAACAGAATTACGGCATTATACGTAAATCTAACACGAAAACTAGCTACTTTAGAATATATTTTATCTTAATGTCATACCTTCTGGCCTGGCACATTCATCTTTCATTGGTTTCACTGGTTCAACGGGTGAACAATCCATTTCCAGCTCGGTTTCGATGTCCAATTTGCTATCTCCGTTCTCACCCACCACTGCGTTATTGGTGCAGCCTCCCACGCGGTTAAGGCACATGCTGGAGCAGCAAAGTCCTGCCTTACCGCATTCACAATTGTGCTGGCAGTTCTTCGTACACTTGCAGGATACGAGCTTCAATAATGCAGGGGGAGCAGAGGGTAGAAGAGTGGTCAAGGCCCAAGGCCAATATTTGTTCTTTTCCATCCCCACTCTTCAGCATTTTTTTCTACCCCCAGCCATTGCTGGACCTGGTGGTAGACTTTTGCAGAGTGCTGCCGTTGAATCGTAATCGCTCATTGCGTGCAGGAAGAGGATGTTTTCTGCTACCAGTGAACTCACAGTATCAACAGGTGAAAAAGTAGCTGGAGGAACGTTTGTTCTCCTTCCCAGGTTTCAAGAACAATACGTTGTCAACTCTACAAAGATCTATCAAAATAACAAAGAGGTCTACATCTTCCCTAACTACAATTACTGGAGCCAAGGACAAATTGGTGTTCGCAATCGGGGTGTCTGCATCTTCTTTTGCCTGTTTCCATTCCATGTCTGCTGATGAGAGCTTCATAGTAAGCGTAGATATGAAACGACCCTTGTTTTTTGGGTTAGCAAAGAACTTTTCTTTAGACGTCGTTGGCATCATCAGCTGCCACATACATAAGATATAGTAAATTACATTACCTTTAACATAATACATAGTCAAAATTTGCGTGAAATAGAAAGTTACTTACTTACTTACTTAAGCTGGAACCCGTTTGGTACCTTTCGGTGTAGGTTTATGTTTGAGTTGAGTTTGTTTTACTAGTCCGTATCTTTTCTTTCCACAATTTCCTGCTTTTGTTCCATTTTATTCCTCTCGTTTCCACCGCTTCTCGCACTTGTTGTTTCCATCCATTACGTGGTCTTCTTCTTATATTCTTCCCTGGTACCTTGGCTTCGTAAATCTCTGTTGCCTTCCATGTTTCGTCTATTCTAAGTAGGTGACCTAGCCATTCCATCTGTCTTTCGTCTATTATTTTTCCGATAAGTGTAACTTTTGGTTTCGATGTGATCGTTTCGTTTTTGGTTTTATCTTTTTTTATTATTTCCTCGATACTCCTGAAAAATCGCATCTCTGTCGTTGTAATTTTACTTTTTGTTTTGTTTGTTAATGGCCATAATTTACCCCCATATAACACCATGGGTCTAACAACTTTCTTATATACTTCCACTTTTGTTTCTTTGGACACTTCTTTTTTTTCCATAAAGGTGTTCCTCAACGGGTTGTATATTCTACCTGCTTTTTCCACTCTCTCATTTATTTCCTTATTCATTTTTCCATTTTTTTTTTCTAGTATGGTGCCCAAATAATTAAAGCTATTAAAAAGCTGTTTTACCTCTTTTCTATCTACTAGCATTCTATATGGTATTTCATTTCTTTGTTTAAGATTATTATAGTTTTTGTTTTTTTGTGTTTACTTTGCGTTTAGTGTTTTAAATTCTTCTTGGTATATGTTTAGAATTTTTTGTAAAGCACTTTCTGAGCCTACTACACCATATCATCCGCAAACATAATTTCTTGAATTGTCACCGTTTTCAATTTCTGATATCCTATTTTAGTGTGCATGCTTTTCTGTTTACTTTCCTTTACAGCTTCGTCTATAACAAGGCACTCTTGTTTTTATCCAATTTCTGTTTCAAATTCGGTCGATTCTTTATTGTGTAGTCTTATTTTATTTGCTTCCTTTATATAATGCTTTGTTAATGTCGATCATTCTAGCATTTACTCCTCTTCTTTCCAAACTGCTTCACACACCTTTTCTCATTATTGTGTCAAAAGCCTTTGGTAAATTTATAAAAGAGGCGTGTAGTTTTTTTTCCATTTATGAGTAATTCTTCTTCGAGTTGTCTTAATATGAATATTAAGTCCTAGGTGCTTCTGCCCTTCTTTAAACCACATACTGTATCTTCTACCGATGGCTCTACTTGTTCTCTTATTCTTTTTCGTATCATTCTTGTAAATACTTTTTCGGGTGTACTTGCCAGTATGATTCCTCTGTAGTTGTTACAGTCTTTTGGGTCTCCCTTTTTATACGTGTACCCGTACTCCAATCTTTAGGTATCTCTTTTTTTTCAGTAATTTTTCTTTTCCGTTGTTGTCCATATATTTTAACATTTCTGTAGTGATGTCAACTGGTCCCGGTGCTTTACCCAATTTAAGCTTGTTGATTGCTTCAGCCATTTCTTCTTCTGTTATTAATATTGTATTATTATTCAAGCCTCTGTTATGAATTTCTTCTTCTTGGACCAGTTCTACTTGGATTGTTTTGGTTAGATATTCAGAATATTGTTTCCATTTTTAATGATGACTTTTTCGTCGTTGAGTGTGTTTCCTTTTTTATTTTTTATGTTTTTAATTTGATTTGTTTCCCCTCTTTCAGTTGTTTTAGGGTATTATGAAATAATTTTCAATTTTGTTTATAGTTTTCTCTCATTTTATAGCCGAATTCTTCTCGTGATTTTTGCTTACCTCTTTTGATCGCTTTTTTGACACCGTTTCTCGCATTTTTATATTCACTATAATCTTAGTCGTTTCTTGTTTGTAGATATTTCTTCCATTTATTTTTCTTATCCTTAACTAATTGTTGGATTTCATTCGTCCACCATCTACTTCTCTTTATAGTGTTGTTTGAGATTCTTGTTATTCCACAACTTTGTCTTGCTGCTGTTACTATGCTTTCTTTAAAGTTATTCCATTTTTCTTCTATTGTGCGATCCTCAGTGCTTCTGCATTCCAATTGTTTTTTTAGTTTTTAATTATATTCCAATTTTGTTTCTTCTGGTTTTAGTTTGTAGCTCTTTACCTTTTCTTTGACGATTTTACTTCTCTTTTCTGTATTTGTTTCGTTCTTCAGACAGATTTCCATCCGTATCATGAAATGGTCGCTTTCTATTTCCGCTTGTCTAATTTCTTTTACATCTTTTATTTTTTGCCAGTTTTTGGAATTTATTAGAAAGTAATCAATAATAGATCTTTCTCGCCTGATTTCCACCTCTCTCGTATATTTATGAATGTCTTTGTGTTTAAATTTAGTGTTTGTTATGATTAAGTCATTACTGATGCTTCCATTGTCATTCTTTATATATTCTCCATTTACTCCTAGGTATCTTTCAATTCCTATATTTTCTCTACCCACCTTGCCATTTAAACCTCCTATTACTATAATATTTCTTTGTATTTCATCTAGCTCTTCTTGCAAGTTTTCAAAAAGGTCATCTTTCTCTTCTTTCCTTGCGTTATCGTTTGGGAAGTAGACTATTACTATGCTCCATAATTATTTGCTCTCTAGACTTATATCTATTGTTAGCATTCTTTAGTTTACATATTTTTCATTTTAAATATATTTTATTTTATTTGGCTTTACCACTCATTCTACGCATTCCGTTCTTCGTCCATTTATGTTAACTGCCGACCTATATAATATATATTCTGTAACGTGGCCTTGCGTTTTTTTTCCACACAAAACAAATTAATTCAATTTAGATCCGAAATTGAGTATATAAAAAAATTTAATCAAAAATAAATTTCTCTAAATGTGTACTCAAACATAGAATTTACTCACAAAATTTAGTTTAACATAAAAAATTTAAAGACCTGTAATTACAGTTATTACGAGGGACAAGCTAGAGTTTCATCAGCCTCAGATTGTCTTCTTAATTCTTTTTTTTCTTGAATTACAAAATAAAAAAATTCCCAGATAAACTTAAAGACGGAAAATCTTTTCTTCCATTTTAAATAATTGATTGTTAAACACGGAAACTATTTATTGCGAAGTTACAAAATTTAAAGGTGGGATAGAGCACAAATTTTTTCCAAGGATCCAGACACAAACGTACATCTCAAATCCGGAGAAACTGCTAAATCGGAACGCCTACTTTAACCAATTTAAGCCTCCATAAATAATGAAGAACACTTCCAACCTCCAGGATGGCATCCCAGAAAAAAAACTGTAGACAAAGAACGTCGATAAGCATTGATGGAAACAGGGATGCAACAAAATTAGACAACTTACCCCTAATTAGGGTTTTTTTCTCGCTAACTCGAAATTAATTTGAAAGAACAAGACTTTAGCGCGTAACACGAGCGCTGGTCACTTCTCGTCTGCCGCAAGTCGACCCCTTCGTTCTCCAAAAGTCAAGTCAACTGGTTTATGGGTTCTACGATCAACGCAGGAAGAAAATTAAATTATTGAAACAATGATAAATCCTATCTAGGGCTTTAATTAAAGAAATCTGATTAGAAGAAGTAATGAGAAACTCAATGAGCAATAAAAACCCACAGATAACCGTGATATAACCCTCAAGCGGATAAAAAAATCAGCATCCAAATCCGGAAGAACATCTATTCACAACAACAATTCTAGAATATAACCCCTAACGGAAAAACTATAATAAAACATTTAAATTCCCACTGCGAAGAATTAAACTCAATATTTGAAATAATTATACCAAGCGTTTCACTATCAGAATTAAAATTAATTAAAAGGAAAATTTTTAACTTGAGATGCAATAGTAAGTGAATGGAAATTAACGGAAAATTATGCCCCCGCAACTCAAAGTTAAATAACAATAACGATGTGACAGGAACGGATAAAGTGACTGTTACAATCCATCTCTCAACATTTCATAGCCTTTTCCTTTCTTTTTAATTTCCGTGATTCCTAGATAGTCTAGATAGCAGTTTTATCTCTTCTACTTGTTCGTCTACTTTTCCGTTGATGCTTCTTATGTTTCACGTTCCAATATTTGCTACCTCCCTTTTACTTTTTTTTTTTATTTTATATAATTTTTTCTTCTGGTTTTAGTATGTTTTTAAGTTTTGCTCGTTTTCGTTAATCCTATCCTTACTTCTTGCTTGTGTCCTCTATGTTCCTTAATTTGTCCTTGTTTGACGTTACTTTAAATTTTTTTGTAGTGTTTTCCATCTCAATAAAACAAGTTTTGTCACTCAGTTTCTTTGTGTTTCTTATTTTTGATTTATTTCAGTGATTCTTGCGATAAATATTTCTATTTTAGCCTTTAATTGGTTTTCATGATTTGTTTTTATAGGCGAGCCTGTCACAATAATATTGTTTTTCCATTTTTTTCTATTTTCAATTTCATATTTTTAACTTCCTGTCGTAGGTCATTATTTCCTTTTATTAGTTGGTTCATTTTTTTTGTTGATATTCTCTTTGTTCCTTCCTCATTTCTTTAATCTTCTTCATCATTTCTTCATTTTTGTTCATCATCTCTTTCATTAATGGTAATAGATCTTCGTTTTCGTGTTAAATCTACGTATACGGTGCCGCAATTCCCGTTATTGAGAGTTTTCTTTTATTTTCTACCAAATGCCTGTACTATTTGCGATATGTAAAAGAAAGGAGATGCTAGCTGCTAAGTAGCAAATGGTGGGTCTTGGTAGCTGTTCCTGGACCGTGGATTCCTGATGTTGTAGATCGTTGATGTTACTGAAAACAAATAAATAATAAAAATTATTTTAGCGTTCAGCTGAACGCACCAAAAAAATGCATGTCCTTCACAAGTTAAACTTTTCAAAAATGATTAAAAGTAGTAAAGAAAAAATGTTACTAGAACATATATTAACAACACCCAACAACGCCTGTGAAATTTATTCATAATCAAAACTGTTATTAGCTTTTCATGTAAACCTGCTGGCTTATTTTTAGCAAAACATTATGGTTTCATTGTCAACATTTATTATATCGCTGGCCTAATTAACAAACCACGTAACTCACATTTCCCACTTTTTACAGGAAGAACAAAAAACTGATTTATTCGACAGTAAATAGATAAATTATTATTGTTTATTCTTAACAATAAAGTTTAAAGTATTCTGAGATGTATATAGGTCATATTGTTATACAATTAAACATATTAATAATTACAATGGAGTTACCAGGTTAGAAATAGCTAGGTTAAGGAGTTACACGGTATGTGTATAAAAGATACGTGGTTTGAAAAATTTGGAGTTAAGTGATCTGACAGTGAGTATAAGGTTTTAAATAAAATACTAGAAATTGGAATAATGAGATAATTACGGTATATTATATTTGGAAACATATAAAAATGTCAAATAAAACAAAATGTTAGTAAAAATACATGTAACGATGGTAATTTTGACCTTTTCATGGTTTGAAGCAGTCTGTTAAAATGGCAACTCGTCATAAAAAGAGTGGTAGTCCTTTAGTATTGTACTTTTCAATTCTTGCAGATGGTTGTATTTTGCTTCCGTTATCTTCAACCTACTGTCGTACAAATTTGGAAAATTTGCTTCACGAAATGCTTGCATTTTGTCTATAGGATGGCTTAATGATGGTTTTGGATTCTGTCTGTCTTTTTCGTCTGGATTTTCTTGAAGCTTCTTCCGATTGTTTTGCGTTATTCTCGCAAGCAGGTAATAGTTTGAACTCATCTTCAAAATTTAGTTTGTAATAAATTTTTCCGTCGTCAGAATACTTTAAACAGCGGATGTCAGTAATTTTGGCGTCACCTTTCTTCAATCCAGGACGGATCGACTTGTACATTGTAGGGTTTGCATAGTTTTTGAAGAATGAATGTTCTAAATAACTAACCTTATAAGGTGTAGTATGATTTCTAACATTTTTGCATATCTCTACATAATCAGCTGGCACATGAACTTCTCTCTGTTTTAGTTACCGCTCTATGGTGGAGTGCATAGAGTCACACTCCATTTGAGTGTGACCTTTTTCAAGATATTTGCTTTCGATACAGATCTTGTACTTAACAGATAAATGTAACAGGGCGTTGCTGAAAATAGAACTTCTGTTTTGATAGTTACAGCCGTCACTGACAATTATTAGTTTCTTTGCATTGTTGCGAAGCGGTAACTGGGATTGAATGAAATGACTTACAATGCTTGCAACCTCATTTGCAGTGAATTCGCCTTTTGTTTCATTCCACAGGTAGCAAAATCCATCTTTTATCTTTAGATCATACATACAAAGGTTGTGGACCGAAAGTTTCCTCCTGTAATATATGTCTGAAGCATTTGATTTAGGACACAATAACAGGCTCTGAAGATCCACCGTGTAAACATGCCCTTCATTTCTTTTATCGTTGTCTTTTTCTTGCCTAGCAGCGGTTTTCTTTTTTGAATGATTCTTGTATTCTTCACTAGTAATGTGTTTTAGCTTGTATGCTCTACATATATCACATTGATCTTTCTTCGGTCTGTATAAAGACAAATTCAGATCTTCAAACGTTTTGTGGAATGTACAGGAAGACAGTGGCTTGCATTTTTTTCCTTGCACCAATTGTCAGTATAAACCTTGAACAACTGAGATTTTGACGTCCAACAAGGCTCCAAATAGAGTTTTTGAGAAGATGCCCGACAATAATGTGATTCTACATTTGGCAATGCCAATAAAAACTCTTTTAATAAATTTAGTTTTTCATTTAAATTCCGTTGTCTTGTAATCTTCTTTGATTGTCTTTTATTTTCAGTTCTCTTGTCGGTTTCGTCTTTTTCTTCCAACTCTACATAATCTTCTCCTCCGTCTTCTAACTACTTGTTGACCATCCATTCTCCTATACCTAAAATTGCCAGCAATGTCTTTTTGCATACTCTGACCTTTGCTGAATTATCTACATATAAATAGAATTTAAAAGAAAATTTTCGGCGTGAAGTGTTTTCAATTTTCCTATCCCGAGATCTTTGGGTAAAATTTACATCTGTCATAGTTTTTATGAAAATCTTTCTTTCCTTCCAGCTCAACTTCCAAAAATCATCGAACATCTTTTGTCTTTCTGTTTCTGTCAATGTCTTGCAATGAAAGGTTTTACCTTTACATTTGCAAGTAACTTCTTTCATCGTTCTCTTAGGCCTACTGACAAATCCCGTGACTTTTCCATCTATAACCTTTCTCCCTTTGTATTCTTTACCTTGTTCACGTAAGATCTTTGCTTTTTTAACTTCCCAATCATCTTCTGTTACTTGATGTCGTTTTCTTTTTCTGGGTTCCAGAATATCTTGACTTATATCTTTATCAAGATTTTCAGCTTCTTTAATTGCCTCAACTGGTTCTGTGTTATTTGCTTCTGTTTCTATTGTAATTATATTCAAGTCATTTATATCAGCAGTTTCTACGTCAATAGTCGTACTGATTTGATGATTGGGTTCTGCCATTTTGTTATCCCACAGAACTCTAGGTTCTGGTAATTGATTTTTCTCATTGTAAACTTCAACTAGCACAATTATTTCTTGTCTACTGTTTACCTCTTGACATAACTCCGTTGCATCCTTTGTTCCCTTGTCACATGGTTCTGAGATAAACTCATTAGATTTTTCTGCTTGACAGTAAACACTTTCACTTACTAAACTATAATCAAGGTCTGTATGGGTCAGTATGTTACAATCATAATGTAATTCTTTAACAGCACTAAGTGCTTCAGCATCTGAAAAGTTTAGGTTTATAGGGAGACTTCCAAAACTTATAAATAGCCCGCTATTTCGGTAGATGTCACTTTTGAAGCTATCATTTTTTGACATTTGACAAGTAGAAACTACGCCATTAATAAATATGGAACGATACACGCTTTAACAACGCATTGAAATTATTAAAATTCACTATAAAAATGGTGAAAATTTGGCAGAGACGGTTCGTAAAACTCGAACATTTTTGGGTCACCATGAAGCACCTTGTCGGACCGCAATACAGAAATTGGTGAAAAAATTCGAGCTCTTGGGACAAGTTAGTGATGTGAAGAATAAAACCCGTGCACGTCGCTCAAGAACAGCCGAGAATATTGCTGTTGTAGCCGAAAGTGTTAAAGAAAACCCAGGTTTGTCCATTCCTCGTCGTTCTTTGGAATTAGCCATTCCACAAACGTCATTACACCGTATTTTGCATAAAGATTTGGGTCTTAAGGCTTATAAAGTCCAGTTAACACAAGAACTCAAGCCGGCCGATCATCAACAACGTCGTGTCTTTGCTGATTGGGTCGTTGAAATGCATGAAAATGATCCAGAATTCCATCGAAAAATCATCTTGAGTGATGAGGCCCATTTCCACCTCGGTGGCTTCGTCAACAAGCAAAATTGTCGGATCTGGGGCTCAGAAAATCCAAGAGTTATTGTTGAAAAGTCTCTCTATCCTCAACGTATGACTGTTTGGTGCGATTTATGGTCCGGCGGAGTCATTGGACCTTACTTTTTCGAAAATGAGGCTGGAGCAACAGTTACGGTGACTGGATTGCGCTATCGAGAGATGATTAACGATTTTTTATGGCCGGAATTGGATGGTATTGATCTGGACAACGTTTACTTTCAACAAGACGGCGCTACGTGCCACACAAGCAACGAAACCATTGATCTTTTACGGAAAAAGTTTCCGGACCGTGTTATCTCTCGAAGAGGTGATCACAATTGGCCACCGAGATCTTGTGATTTAACACCTTGCGACTTCTTTCTTTGGGGCCACGTGAAAGAGAAGGTCTACGCCAACAGCCCAGCGTCGATTCAAGACCTCAAAGATGGAATTCGTGAGGCTATCGAGGACATAGGGCAGCCACTTTGCGATTTGGTTATGGAAAATTTCATGAAAAGGATATTGTCCTGTAAGCGTGGTCGTGGTGGTCATTGCCTGATGTTATTTTCCACTATTAACGGCATACCTTCCTCTTTATAATGAAATAAACATCCGATCATTTATATTAAAAAATGGCACTTTTCTTTGAATATCAAAATAACACCTCTTATTGGAAAACCCTCTATCTTGACTTATATCAAAATTTCCAGCTTCGTCCTTTTCCTCCACTAATTGTGGGTTATTAACATTTTTGTTATTATTTTCAGTCTCCAATATTATTAAATTATTTAAGTCATTTACATCAGCTGTTTAATTTTGAGCTTCAGATTCAGGAAATATTTGAATTAAGATGCCATTTTCATCAATCATGAACGTGTCTGCTGTAGAAATAATATCATCAACAATGACATCTTCCTTGTCAATCTTTGAAGGTGAATTAGTACAGTCAGTACAATCTTGGTTCTTGACCGGCGGCAAAAGCAAACATCCACCATTTCCCTTGTCAGATTGTGCAATTATTGCTAGTTTTAGTATTTTTTTTTTGTTCTCAAAGACATTTTTGAACTGAAAAGTAACAAAAACGTAATTAGTGGTCAGTTTAATAAAACAAATACAGACCACTTAACTCCTGGAATGTCTTTCATTCAAAACCTTTAATTGTAGATAAACCCCGTATCTACCGTTTCATATTGAAATAAAACCTCGTAACTTCATAAAGAACAGATTAGCACACAACGTAACTCCATCTGAGTTTAGTAGAAGTACACAAAAAATAATGTTTTTCTGCTGGTAAATCCTTATAAAACTTATAAATTACCTGAATTTAAACTAAACTTGGTAAAGTACAATTTTAAGTAAATTATTTTAAAAGTAAACGTTGATAGAATGAAAACGTGTAACTCCTCAAAAATTGCAAACTAACCTAAAACTTTGTTTTGTTAACAAAACACGTAAATCACATATCCTTTTCAAACAGGTTAGTTTTCAACTTAAAATTTTATATTCATTATAATTTTATGCTAAAATAATATTATATTGCATTACCAACCTTCAAATATAGCCTCTAAACAATAAAAAAATGTTGTAATCACAGATAAATCCAAACACTGCACAGACAGTACACTTTTGCATTACAACAGGCTGTCCCTGCTAGGAGTTACTTGGTTTTTGCAATAACGAAATATCCTGCTAAAAATATACGTGGTTTGTTTTTCCCTTTTGTTCGATGATTTAAACTTTTTGGAGTTATAAGGTTTAGTGAAGTTGTGCAGGAACCATAAACGAATGCAATAGCATGAAAATCTCAAAAACGTATATTTTGGAGTTACGTGGTTTGTTAATTAGGGCAACGATATTCCACTCTTCCAATTAAATCGTTTTGGTTTCTTAAACTTTAATACCCTTGAATATTTTTCTTAAAACCTTACTTTAATCTTGACACGCAATTTCACAAAATAGTGCATTAACATAACGTAATAATGTTGTATTTTTTCTTAAAAATGTGTTAAGTACCTGTGACGCCTATTTGATGTCAAATACGTATTACCTTTTTAAAAGTGAGTTTATAAAATTAAATAGGTTGTCGTTGTTAGCGAAGCTATTTCTGAAGACTTTCTATAACAACAATCATATAGGTAAAAAATTAAAATTTCACTGTTCTTTACTGCATTTTATTTGAGGGCCAATAATTTTCAGTTGTTACTAATAAATTTGTTCTACTATTCCGTTCAATAAAAATATAAGAACGCAAATTATATCGATAATAAGATGTTAAAATTCTCATCAATATCGTACACTAACCACCTAATTCAGTCACCTTTCATCGCTTTGTCCCAACACTAAAGGTAAAACAAGCATGAAAAAGGGAGAAAGAAGATTAGAAAATCATCGAAAACTCATGCATGGATGAAATTATCTCGAAATGGCATATCTGACATTAAGTGCGTTCGAGTACGGATTTGTAGATCCGATCTTGAATGTGGGGGGTGATTGAAATAATCTCATCCGCTCAGCTTACCCGACTCAATCTGGACAGCACAGTCGGGTAATCACTTTGTAATGGGGGTCGTCAGATTAGACCGATTATGGAGCTGCACTATCAACTCGATGATGATACTTGTGTTTGTGCAGCCAGCGAAACCGCGTGAGTATCTGGTGCGTAATGTAATTGTTATTTTGATCGATTCCGTACGTTGTTCACATGTGTGTGTGTGGGTATATAATAGTTTCTCTCCCTTGTTTTATAGCAGAATTTATTAAATTCATTTTTTGTCGCCGTAAAAGAAATTCTAATTACTTGCCGTTAATGGGAAGGTATTATTGATCGCATATTAAAAAGTACCACAAAAACCTCTTTAAATAAAAGGAAAGGCAACCGTCATCAACGCTCGACTTAAGAGGCACGAAAGGGTCATTAGAGCAAGCAGATATGAAATTGATATAGTAATCCGCTTTATAAATATGAATTCCTAGCTTTTACTTTATCGTGAAATCATCAATCTCGTGATACAAAATCGATTAGGTATAATGAGTAAATTAAATGCTAACACAATGCAAATACTATTTCTCTAATTGCTTGGAAGCCATTACAAAAATTGCTTGCTTTCATTGCATGTATTTATTTGGTTTTTGTGGCGTAATTGCTGGAGGGGTGTAATATAAAAAAATAATGAGTTGGAAAGTAAGTATTAGTTGGTTGTAGCCAACAGAAGGCATTCATCGATTAGCAAGCACAATCATTATTTATACTCTTCAAATATTCTTCAAGAAGACGCAGTATTTAAAGATTACTTTTCTTCTTTTTAACTAATTATAAGGAAAATATAGAAAATCACAGTTGGGGTTAGTATACAAAAACATGACAAATTGCAAGATGTTAATCATTCAGACCAAGATTACTTTTTTGTACTCGGTGAGTAAAATTCCTAAAAATGAAAATACTTGAGAAACCATTAGCGTTAATACCTTACTTTGCGTGCGTTTGTAGGTTAGTCATTTGTTCTTGTACCTTAAGGTCAGAAAGCTCATCTATAACGCAAAGAAAGACCTACCTCAATTTCAACTTACTTTTTCTGCTACAAAAATCTTTAAGTCTTAAGGAAATCGAGGAAATTACGGTAATAGGTTAGGCTACAATTCCAACTGTAATGGATTGATGTTAGTGCGTAGTTTTTATTACAGAAACTTTTTTTAACTATATAACTATGATTTATATACTGTTTTCTAAGTCATAAAACGTTTGTGTGCAGATGAATACAATAAAGTGGTTTTCTTTAACAAATTGTATAAATCGTCAAAACTTTTTTTTCTAAATGATGATGAATATTGTAAGGATATTAGAATTACAAAAAAAAATTAGTTAAGTTTTATATCATGTTCGATGTTTTCAAAACAAAAAAATTGTAACAAATACTCCATATTTTCATCAAAAAGGAAATTTCTTGAGTGATATCGTATGTACAAAAAAGAGAGACCTCTAAAAGTTCATGATATTCCAAACTGACAAATCGGTAGAGACGTTCCAAATAATTTGTATTAGTGCAATAGCTAAGACATTTTAACAAGTTATTATTGCAGGATGCAGTAATAGAAAAAACTTTTCAATTATGTATTATATTTTCAAAATATGCCCAGCTCAACGTACCAATTTTACAATTTTACTAATGCCATACAGTCTCCAGAAACAGCAAAAACATCTTGGAAGTGTGTTATAGGAAGTGTAACCATATATAAAATCGATATGCCACCTGCAATGCTAGCCTTTATATAGGCGAAGACGGCTCGTGAGCTAAGAGAGCTTAGAGCAAGCGATAAACAATAATAATAATACGATAATCTTACGAATTTCGATATTGAGATGGCGCCAGCTGCAGCAGAATGTCAGTGACCTGGTTTTGAATAGAAAACCCCACAGCTGATCTTCGTATCTAGGTCAGTAGGCGAGATGTTAGCCAGGGTCGAACCACAGGCCCGAATAATACACAAATAAATAAAATGGAGATTGTACTGCACTCTATGTAAATACTTACTTTCACAATGTGAACTTGAAATAATGAACCAGCATGAGAATGTCGACGCCACTGGATTCTGGCACAGCTGCTTCCCGTAATGCTTAATAAGTATACTTATAACCCAATGAAAGATCGAAATAAGTTAATACATATATAATAGCCTACTGTAGAAATAAAATATAAAAACAGGTTATAGCAGTCCAAGTCACACTGTTGCGAATGTAGGTTGACAAATTGTATGAGTCAACAATGCTTCTTTATAAAAGATTTAAAGAAAAAAGGTAACGTTTACTTACCATACGGGAATCTAATACTTAATTTACAGTTACTACATAAATGTTTACAAGAATGGACGTCTTCCTCCTACGTTAAGTAACAAAATATTTTAACTGACTTTTAAAATATCTATGCAGAGCAAGTCTTGTAAAAAGTTCGATAAAAATATAAAGATATTATAAGATATATAACGGTACGGTAGTTTTGAGAGTTTGTTGTGAAATTATTTAGCAATTTCCGCCCGCTGGCGATGATTTTGGAGGTACAGTACGATAAAGACGCATTCTCAATATCCCGGGGAAATGTCTATAAATTGTATAACGAAGACGATATTTTCACTCAGGTATAACTTCACCTTAGCAGAAACTAGCCCAACACTTGACTGCTTTCCGGTAGTTCGCGAAATTATGCCCATGTTCCAAAATTTTGCAAGAGAAGGCACGAAAGACGCGTGGTTCTGCTTCGATAGCGGTAGATTAACTCTCTTGAGTGCTGAAGCGAAAAAGGTAACTTGCAACTCCCTAAGAGGGTGGAACTAAAAGATAGTTAGTTGATCAACATATCGGGTGATTGGACAACCAATAAAATAACGCAAGAAGGGTGTCATTTAGCAAAAAATTAGGACGTTGCATATTTGGCAATTATAGGTAATATAAATCTTGTTTATGCTAGACAAAGTGAAAGATTTATAGTCTTAAGGGTAATAAAATCAAAAGACAAGAGTATAAAGTTCTCTAAATCGCAAAAATAAAGTCTGAAGAATATAAATTCAGAAGTAATTTTTTTCTATATGAAGCCCTAATACATCTCTAATTATATATTAAAAAAAATTTTTATAAAAGAATTCTAGAAACATTTAACGTTCTCAAGCCATAAATTTAGACAATGCCAAGGGGCAAAAAACCAAGGGGCTTTTATCTTATAGAAAAACGCTAAACTTAATTTCTTAAAAGAAATAACATATTTACAAAAAAAAAAGATTGAAAATAATAAAACGATATATCGTTATTTACAAGCATAATTAACTTATTAAGGAAAAGTTCTCTAGTCACTAAATTTTTTTAGCAAGTGGCATTGTGCTAAAACATTTGTAAATTTAATATGCAAAGGCTAGTAGCTAATGGCCAACCACAGTTGGAAATCCGTAAGAAGCTTCTTGTTTTGAAAACAAAAATATTTGATCACTTCAAATAAAATTCATACCTACAATGATAATTATGTCAACTAACTTTACAATGTTGGCACGTTGCACTTGTTCTTTGGTGACATAATTCACACCTTTGTCAGAATAATCTCCGGATACTCTCGTTTCTAGCCACAAGGCTGGTTCTTACGGGATGCAACAGCATATCTAGAAAGATAGACTTGTATTATGTTTCTGCGAAACTGACAGTAAGTAAGCCCATTTTCCATGCACCCCCTTATGACAAGTCATGCATACTGACACCCAGCAAGTCCAAAAGCAAATAATGGATACCACCACAAGCATAGAATGCACCTTTTTGGACAACTAAGGGGCAGTCTACCAGGATTTTTATTCTCTTACCACTGATTGATTCAACTCTGTCGACGTTCTGAATATGTAGCAAGCTGTAGCAACCTGTGGCAATTTGTGACAAACGTTACAATATTATTATCATATCATCTCAGAAGAAGAATGTCTTTGTTTGCTGAAAAAGAAAAACTGCCATGAGTTTCTTTTTTTTTAGAATCAAAACTTGCGTAATAGGCCACTTAGCTAAACGATTGTCACGAATTATGTCAGACTACCTGTTCCATTTTAGCTCAGTCTCGAAGGTAATAGTAAGCTTGTAAAGAACTTATCACAATAGTGATTATATGGTTTTAGGACTCTTGGCAAATGCGACTAGCTCCAAAATAACAATTGCTCATAGGCCATGTTGCTCTTGACGTAGTAACTGTGCAGAATTTCCACCTTGGTATGACATTCCGTGTAGCTGCAGACCACATAAATTGTTTTTTAATAACAAAAGGGGTTTAACCTGCCGTGCACCACTTCTTACTGCTTGTGAAGCCATTTCTCATTAATTTGAGATTTGTCAAATCTTTCGTTTTTCAATATTTCGACAAATCTCGAATTAATGTGAAATGGCTTCACAAGCAGTATGAATTGTTTTTTGCCATGTTGGCCTAATAAATAGCAATAGTTTCTTGTTGCAGAGATGAAGAAAGCAGTTCAAAATCCTTTAGAAAGCTTTTCTCATCAGGATGTAATAACCACAAACTTTAAGCAAACAAACCTAATAACAAATAAGCAAACGTGTCAATATCTGGTATTTGTAGGTTATTAGATAGATGCAAGTACTGTTTAATATAAAGGAAACGTCGCTATCGCTTCTAATTACCACTATTTGAATTGAAATCTTCAGATATATTAAATCATTTGTATAAAGAATTCCAAGCAATTCTAGATTTTTTTTGTATATACGTGACTTTTCCTAGCAATGGTATTTTTTGAGCGCAAATGCTACTTCTTCTAGAATTCCAAATCGGTTGCTTTTGCAACAAGTTTTACCTCAACTTCTGATTTTAGAATACGACCAGGTAGTCTGTTTATGACCCTTTCCGTTTCATCGTCTCTATCTTCATTAGTCAATGCTCATCTTCATTCAGTAACCGCTCTGATTCATATAATTCTAATTTATATAAAAATGTTTGTAGCTTACTGTCTAACTGTGTAGTGAGTCTTACCGCAATACCTCAAACATCCGTTGGTTTAAAAGAAAAATTACTACCAAATAACAGATTTAAATGCTGCTGTTTAGACTAAATCTCTCTCTACCCTATTATAGGATAAAGTTATAAGATTTTTACTACAGCTCGGCCGCTGGAGTACACTACAATCGCAGCATCTGTAGGTGATACTAGAAACTAGATAAGTAGTGTGTGATAAATCAAAACTTAACCTTAAAAAGTATGATTGGTAACGAATGCGACAATTATTGCTGATAGCAATACTCGTTTTAAATGTCGTTATTAGAGTATTATCTGCACCTATTTAGTAAAATGATAAACTGCAGTTATATATAGACATGGATTCTTACAGATGTACTGGAGAATGCAAGTGGTGTCTTCAAAATGTAATTTGCATCACTAGTCTACAAAAATGAAAGCTAACCTTTCGTCTCTCTGTTGATCAATATTTCAATTTTATAGAAAATAAATTAAGTCTGTCTGCATTACAGGACATAAAATAAATATTAATTTAATTCCACCACCAGCAGCCCAGAAGAAAGCTACCCTAGTCAATCCAAACAGTTCCAGTTCAATGACAGAACGATTTGGGAATTGACTGGATTGTTTTTGTTTCTTAGGTTAGATTACACTGTAGTGGTTTTAATCTGTCTAGAATGATATCGATAATCAATCGACAAATAAATGGTTGCAATGATTTTGGTATCAAAGCAAGACTAATTAACATCGATTTTGTGTGGACTACCATAACGTAACCATACCATTAAGTTTTTGGTATAAGCAAGATCTGTTTCATCAGATATTACTTTATGGGGAAATTAAGATTTTGTTGCAAATATAAGTCAGAGTTTCATGTACATTCAGGCACAAAAGGTGCTATAGCTGATTTTCCAATTTTTTTCCAGAATTTTATACAAGTCAAAGAATGCACATAAAAGTTGAATAATAATAGAAACAGTTTTATTTATTCAAAGTAAATTATATGCAATCTTACAAAACTACAATAGAGCATGATCACTCTAGGTACCAATGCTTAACTCTCTAGTCTATACCAAAATTTTCTAGAGTCCCATCTGTCCATCTAGTTCCGTTTTATATTTTAAAAAGTCAAACCAGTCATAAAATGTATCTAAAGTCATATCCTTAACGTCTTCATAAAACATGAGTTTGCTTACTATGGTGCAGATTCCAAATCATTAAGATCAAAAATTTTGGACATCTTTTTAAGATAATTCCGCTTGATGGTAGAATGATTCTGCAGACAAATGCTGAAATTTATATTTTTATTACATCTTACGTTTTGTAAACTAGCAGAGGGGCAAAGTCCTTTTGGTTCATTTCTGTAGCGCTTGTATTTTTGTCTAGCTCTAAAGGCTTTTGAAGTATGTATGTATTTTTTTACTTTTGACAGTCTTCGCTGTCTAAATTCTCTGCCTTCCTGTCGTGATTAAAACTTTAAATATTTTGCATTACCAAGATTTCTTTAAAACCAATGAACAGAATTGCAGCCTCAGGCACCAAATTCTGGTGGTGAAATTAGTTTTTTAGACCTAACCTCAATTGTTGATGTACAGCCTGGTCTGCAGTCTCACGGACAAATTATGCTCAGTTGAAAGATTTTAGAGCAGCTAACACATTTGTAGTGAGTACAACCAAATGAACGATTAATACTGTGTATTAGGTTTCCAATTCTTTTTTGTGTGTGCACCCGCTGCGTGTGGCGAGTGCCTGGTATGTGTTCGGCTTAGGGACCTGGGGAAGCTTCTGGTGAACTGCCTTGTATGTGCACCGCTTTTGGTGGTAAGTGCTAAGTATTTTGCTTGTGGCCCAGCTCCTGGTGAGCGGCACTGTTGCTACAGCTTCAATACGCTGCCTTATTTGTGCACCCGCTTCGTGTGGCGAGTACTAAGTATTTTGCTTGTGACCCAGCTTCTGGCGAGCAGCACTGTTGCTACAGCTTCTATAAGCTGCCTTGTTTGTGCACCCGCTTCGTGCGGCAAGTGCTAAGTATGTGTCCGGATTTGGACGTGGTGCAGCTTCTGGTGAGCTGTCCTGTTGTGCGATTACTCGCTTGTTCTTCTTTCCCCGATTAGTCATTGTGGCAGACCTGCCTGTTAAATCCTAAAGAGTATTCCTTTCTCGCTTAAGATAAAGGGTTTGTTGCTCTTGTTTTTTGTCTACTGTAGCGGTCGATCTGCTTAAGGGTTTGTTCTCCCTCATTACTAGTTTGCGCTATCGGTTTCACTGCTGCTTGATCTTTCTCTCCAATGTTCTTTACGGACTCCATTATATACTTCTTAGTGATTTCATACTCTTAATTTTTCATAGTAGTTGGAGGAGAAGTAGGCATGATTTAGAATGTTCAGTTCCATGATCTGCTTGTTTCTTGTTTCTATTTCTTGGCAGTAATTACTGACTGTAGTCAGGCGATTCTGGAAGTATTTTCTTGTCTTTCTTGCTGATGGATCTTTTTTCATATTTGTATGCAGCTTCGTGATGAACTGCCCTGTTTCTTCTTGTTTCTCGGCAAGCGCGTTGATTTGTTCCATCTTGAGTACATAGTTGTGACTTCTGGCTGAAG
This sequence comes from Ignelater luminosus, assembly GCA_011009095.1. Classification (NCBI taxonomy): domain Eukaryota; kingdom Metazoa; phylum Arthropoda; class Insecta; order Coleoptera; family Elateridae; genus Ignelater; species Ignelater luminosus. The sequence goes on along the minus strand of VTPC01090543.1, from coordinate 73,609 downwards.
GTTCTTAATATGGCAAGTGGCTACTGATTTTTCTGCTGGAGTGGTTGAGTCTTCTGGATAGGCTTGGATGTGTTTAATTACACTTCTTGCAACCCACTTGGTGCGGCAGTTCACCCTCTTTTTTCTTTGCAGTTTGATTGCTTGTTACTTTTTATTTGAAGTTGGTGACTAGAGCTGGCTTCTTGGTTTGTAAGACCGTAAATTTATGCTTCTGTGCAGCTGTGCTGATTTCATATACTTTGTTGTCGATGGTTTCGTACTGGTCTCCCGGGAAATACTCTGCTATGAAGTCTTCCTCATAAATACAGATTTTTTCGTTTAGTTGATGAATGGCGTCCAATTGATCGTTCAGTTTCTTCTGTATGATGCTGTAATGTGTTGGCGATTTTGCTTGTGGCAATTCACTTCTTATCCGTACCATAGTTTGACGCAGTTACTTGATTTGTAATTACTGCCCTTTTAAACGCAGGTATTACCCTTCTGTTTTTTCTGCCAGTGGGTGATCGCTTAAAAAATTAAATTTTTTATTATTTGAAAGGTTTGACTGATAGTTCTTAAAAGATGTTATATTGAAATTTGTTTACTTTTTCTAAAATTAATAACCAAGTTTTGTAAAAAATGTATTCATATCCATTAGAACTCTCTTTTAGAGTATGAAACTTCCTACAAACAGACTTGTTTGCCATTTGCATTCTTCAAACAGTATATAAAAGTATTTTGTCTTACTGAGTTTGCCCCAGTCGTTTTTCTTTCTTACTTACTTGTCTTCGAAAAGTGCATCGCAAACATCTGAATTTCTCTCGCAAGTTTCCAGAATTTACCATTCACACTTCTCTGTCTTTTTCTAGGAATTAAATTTAATATATTTCTATTTCTACCTTTTTAATTCTTTTTGTTCTTTTCTGTCCTGCATAGATGTATAGTCTTCTTTCACGTTGTTGATTATTTTTCGTATGATTAATATTTGCATCACTGTCTTCATTGTCAGTACCATTTTTCCTTAGTAGTCAATTTTGTTTCTGTCTACTTTTTTATTTATTTTGTTTGTTATACGGATCTCCGTTCTATTGATTATGTTTTCATATATATAATTAAAAATGCCCTCTTCTGTAATACATTTTATATTATTACTGTGCTCTTTCCTTTAGATGTTTTTCAGAATTATCGTCTTCATAAATTTCAATATTTGCTGTTTCTATAATACTTTTGTTTACTCCAGTTTTCATCAAAACCAAGTAAAGGCTTACTTACTCTTTAGAATTTTTAGTTTTTGAAGATTCTTATTCATCTTAATTTTTAGATTGTGGTACAATCTAGGTCTTTATTTAATGTCCTTGGTTTAGCGTTGATTCTTCTAAAACTACTTATTTTGTGTTGCTATTGTTTTTTAAAGGCCAGAAACAGCAGAAGCTCCTGGTACTGCTGTCCATTTTTAAAATGAAAATAAATATGTCTTAACTGTCAATTAATAATCAGAAACTATTTATTGTATCTAATTGTAATTTTGTGGATTCACAATTTTCGGCCATTTTTAATATTTGCTTAGTAGAGTGTTCAGTTATGCATGGGTGAATCTGCTAAACAGATGACTGTTTCAATAAAAACGATAGCTGGTATTTATTTATGTCTGTTAGTTATGGAACCATTCTTGCAGTTTATTAACAACGCTTTGGAATTTTCGAACTATTTATAAAAGTTATAAGCTATAGCTGTACTGTCCGCGCGAAGTACAATATTAATGACTACTAGATCAGAAAAATAATATTCAAGGTGGAAGAAAAGAAACCATGAAGAGACTCCAATGAGAGGACAATCTTATTTCAGATAAACTTATTTGAAGAGAATGATGTAATAGAAAAAATTATTATATAAACATTTTTTTTTGAGTACCCCTAGTGCCAGATCTTGTCAGAGACTTAATGGAAATAGTTTCAGTGTGACATGTAATACCAGTTTTGCTGTAGATCTAGATAAAGGCTAGGATCAGACCTTGCATACTTTAGGGCGCTTTTTAGATTAATTAGACTCCTCGACTCAAACAATAATCCGAAACTAATTTAGGGCCAGATCTTCATCATCATTCTTGCTCTGCAAAGCAAGCCAAAGGCAGCTTTATAACACTACTCTTTTCTAACCAAGTGATTATAATTAGGCAGAAAGCAACACGTTGAGGTAGTTGCAGTAGAAGAATTTGATGACGGACGATAATCTACCCAATGTTTAGCAAGCGCAACCTCAAGAGATCAAGAAAAGCTTAAAACCCGACAGTAGTCCATTTCTTATACAGGACATGGACGTCCGTCGGGCCACGTGGTAAGGGAAAATGTTGCGGCTGGATGTTTATGACTCTGCAACACAGGTTGAACGATGAGTAGTACGGGTAAAGAATAGCAGAACGGCTAGCACTCTTCAAGAACCGACCAGAGCGACAAGACTAGCGAAGGAAAATCAGGATGGAAATACAAAGCATCTATTGCCATTAAATTGGTCAAACTCTACGGATAGATAAAGTTTCTTCGTTCTATTGTTCTTTTCAGGACGGTTTAATACAATCGTTTGTTCTAGTGACTAATATACGTAAAAATGTGAGGTCGATAGCAAGTCGCCTTAAGTAGTAAAAATCAAAGTGAAGCCTTTCAGGCCTGTTACTCCCTTATAGAGCACTGCATTGCCGGTTTGAGATTGAATTCAAAACTAGCAGAAACCTACTTGTTATTTGTTTTTTGCTTTTTGGATATTATAGACATCTTTTTTTCTTATATTAATCTGAACGAATGTACACTAAAGATAAGCATTGGCCTAGTCATATCAATATTAATACAACTGTCGAAACATATTCACGTCTGTCAGGCTGAAGTCTTTGAAGGATTATAAAGTTTTGCTTTCTTCGTGGTGCGACAAATTACATCAAATAACTAAAAACGGAAATCTTTTATTTAAATCTGTAGGAGCTGAAATCATCAAATTGAGACTAAATGTTTCAATTTGAGCAGAAAGTTTTTCTAATGTGGGATTTAAAAGGGATAGGGCAAGATGAGATTTTCCTCAGAGGTAGCCTACGGCCTAGGAAACAATGTTTGTTAAGGTTGACCCTACATACCCTCCTTTATCTCTGAACGATTACCAATGCGCAGTGGGTCAGCTAGCATATTAATCAAAACGTGGTGGTCCTTACAGATGGCTGCTGTTAAAACCAAATATATTTTTTCATAAGCTGAGTGTTACTCATAAACTAAATTTAATGTTTTTATATAGTGGATCACAAAGATTTTAAGTGAATTTTAAATTCTATGCGCCACTTTTACTTTTAATTACTTTACCCCAATTAAAATAATTGAAACACAAACAGTTGAGTAATAACTGAATAGTAGCAATAAAAAAACGTTTAATATTTTATTATTATTTTGCTACTTTTCAACATAAAACGTATTTATAAATTATTACACAATTAATTAAGATAAATGCAGTTATAACAATAGAAGAGTTAGACATTAAACATTCCTTTTTTGTTATTGTTTGTGTAAAGAAAAGGGTGTAGTACTAATACAAGAAATGGCCTAATAAAGCAGCTAATGCTATTTAGAATTCAAGATAAAATGTAAAATACAAACAAAGGGATAAGGGAAATGCAGTAAGATGAAAAGTTAATTCCAAGAGAAAACAGGGGTGTCGAAACCCCAGCAAACAAATAACGTCTTTCCCCAACTAATCTTCAAACGAGTAGGCAATCTGTTAAAATACCCGAATTAATTTATAAAAAGTCAACTCGACAGGAAAGTGGATACATGAGAACAAAATAAAACAATTTAGAAAACAACATATCGAGATTAGAAGGAAAATAAGAGAAATAAATCAGTTTATCGGGCATTATTGGAACTTATTTTATAAACGATTTGTTTGATATTTAAGGTGTAAATTAAAAAGGTTTTTGAAAGTAGGATATTTAACGTAACAGAAAAATTAAAGTCGATATCCTAAACGCTTGTTATTTTATTATTTGACAGTAGAAGTTAAAACAAGGGCGATTAAAATATCAGCTACTGTTATGCGGTTACATTAAAATAGATAACAAATGGAACCTTCTTCAAAGTCTATGCATAAATAATAATTCACGAATTCAAATTGGCTGCCATAGATCGAATCACCTTTATCTCTCCTTTAACTGTGCCGAGTCTGTTCAAAATTTTTGCTTTTTCTGTTTATAGTTACAGGAATGAATTATTATTTCAAACCTCAGAATGTTTACAGTAAAATGTTTAATTTGGCATGCTAATCGAGTTTTCTGCTGAAA
>VTPC01090543.1:0-68918 GCA_011009095.1 Ignelater luminosus | reverse complement strand
AATGTTAAACCTTTCCTGTAATATTATATGTATATAAAATGTAAATATTTTAGAATTTATTTATCATAAAAAACAGAAAGTACGTATCACGCGCCAAATACAGTGTGAAATACCGTGCATAGAATCTTTCATGTCGCTCTGAAAAGAAATAGCATTTTTAGTAAGATTTTTTTTGTATTCTCCGTAAGCAACCTGTTTCATTTTTATAAGTTTCTGATTCTCTCTTCTTTCTTTTGTTGCTTTAATTTTCTTTCTAATGCATTATGTAACAACGTTGTTGATCAGATATTTAGGTTAGATTTCGCTGTGATTTTGTATGTAAAGTGTTTCAGCCGATAGGAATCTTAGAGCGTTAGAACAATTTGATGAATTAATTTTGTCAAAATAGAAATTGTGACTTTATCCTTAATTAAAACCGATGTAGTAATTTATTAGTTTGTTTTACGGTTGGTTAGAGCATTTTGGTTTGTTATATATTAGCGTATTAGTTTTAGTTGGGTTGAGTTAAACTGTGTCAATAACATAAGCTTGTTTTAATCAAATGCTTTTTCATTTAGCCTTTTAAATATTTGTTTATTGTAAACAATCAGTTCTGACAAAAAAACATATTACCCGTTATTCCACAACTAATATTTAATAATATCTTTTTTTTAAGTAATCAGGTCCTAACCTAAAACAAAACAGTAAATAAAAACTAAATAATGCTAAGCAAATAACAGATAAGCAAATATAAATCCTTTAAATCAAATAAAAAATTGTTGAATTACATGCAAACGAACATACTTTAAGAATATAATCAGAAGCATCAGCAACACTTAATAAAGCGTGGAAATAACTGAAGTAAACAGTCAGGCAAAAATACGCTTGAAGAACCATTCCTGGTAAAAATCAGACACCGAATTATGACGTCGTGTACAAATATCTTCAGATGTTACGGCGTCTGTTTGTCGTCTAGCAAGCAATGTAATTTTGACTGTCGCAAACTTCCGTTCCATTGATCTGTATTGCTAGAAATTCTTCAAGTCGTTGTTTCAGTGTCTTGTGACTGCAGTCTTCTTTGAACATTCCGTCTTATTTCAACAAGGTTCTGTAATAACGGGCTGTAATCTATTTCCTCACGTCCTTGCGGGTTTAAAATTTTTTAATAAACAATCGGTATAATTGTACAAATTCTCGTGAGTCGCAAGATGTCAATCTACCTTCTTGCGTTGTCAGCTATCTCACTCTTTCAAAATTTCAATACATTATCAATAAAGACATCTGTTAGAATCTAAGTCGAAACTGTAAACAACTCTAAAAATCTAAGCAGCAGCGCTTGTTACTCCCTGGAGTTTTGTTGCTCCAAAAAAAGGCAACAATAGTGCTCTGTAGATCTATATCATAGACATGAAAAACAGACCAGACTTTATTAGAACAATTTTTTTTATGACAAAAAATTGATGATCAATACCCGTAAAAGCGATTTGATCCAAGAAATATTTTTGTGATTCAGAATTTTTATACCCCTTCATGAATATAAAATCAAAACCAAAAGAGTGAGAGCTCGGAGGCCAAATCAAGCAAGAAAACAAATAATTCTTGCGTTACCATTCTCAAAGAGGCTTTTTTCTGATCATAATTATAAATTTAATTGGTTTTCTGGAGATACGACGTAAAAGTTCAATGCAGGTTGTGCTCTGTTCAAATTGAATCGTGTGATGAACGCGAACGCAAAATTTTGTGTAATCTGGTGGCAGTGCGGCTATTCTGTGTTGTTGTGACCAACGAGACTTCTGGGATGATCGCGGCGCAATGCTTGCAGGAATTCCTTATTGTGCTGTTGATGTGTGTTTTGATATGTTGGCGGTTCAATGGAAAGATACTGTCCTGGCAGTTGGTCTTATTGCTAAGGAGAATCAGAGTAAAACCTTATTGAGAACAGTTGGGTCGGAGGTTAATCTCAAATACGATCGTGGCACAAGGACGGGGGTGAGTGGGTTACTTAAATACGAGGGAAGTGTCAACCCAACTCTGGAGTTAGGTTGTCAGCACGTCTCATAAAGATAAAGAGCGGGTTCTTGAGTTGAGATGGAATTATGAAAATCCCAAGAAAATGTTTTATGTTTTGTTCCTACTCACATCTTGACCTTTTATGAATTCTTGACGCACATAGGAGAAATTTTCGACCGGTCACATCTTTTACGAGGAGTGGAAACGTTTCAAGCAAACCACCTTGCTGATTAATAACGTGCATAGATGCAATCTAAACTGATGCCGATGATTCTCGAAAACAAGCTGAGAGAAACAGAGATGTCGCTGTTTATTTTCCACGGCAGGCTAGCCCTTCTAACCTTTCTGGAGTTTCTTCGGTCAAAGTTGATTGATGTGGTAGCTTTAGCAGATGCCATTCATTAATCGGTTAGTGGTGCCAGCGTCCTTGGCAATGACGATATCATGGGAGCTTGGCGTGATGTTTGAAGTAGTGAAGAAGAACTTCTTGTTGTCTTAGATGTTGGTCGTTAGCAAAACTGATTTTACTGAATTAGCAACTTTTTATTATTGAAGTAGAAAACATGACGACACTGTTATTGATTGGTTCCAAATTATAGGATTGGTGCCTACGTGCTACCAAGTAGGATAGTGATGCCCATATGTTACTGCAAAAGCGCAGCAATTAAAACCCGCGACAAGCGCAATATTTCAGGAGACCAAGAAGTTAATTTTTTGAAATATATGCTCTTTGATGGTCACGAAATACAAAAGCAAACTGTGGCAGTGGTGAGGTAGTGGACTTTAGAGCTGCCAAATTACTAACGTCACGGTTCAAAACGCATTTGATTACGGACACCCAGAAGAGCAAAATTATACACTTTCGCCTCTCCCTAATCAGCGGATCAGGGACTGCTGAGCCTGGGAGCCTACACACCTACAAAGGTAGAGTGATCCCGGGTTACCAACTGTCGTTTCTGGGCCTATGTCCTCCAACGTATAGCAACCAGGGTATCAATAATGGGAATCGTCAGCCCGGTGATACCAAACGACTCCAGCGCAAATCAAGACTTTAAAAACACGGGGGCCTTTGCCGACGTCTGAACCTATCAAATATCACTTGAAACTCGGAAAGCAAGCTGCTGTGCCGCTAAATGATTTTTCGGTAGAGCTTTAGCACGTTGCTACATCTCAGCGGGAGGTGAAAGTGATGCCAAAGCAAAAATGGAGGCTTCAGCCCCATAGTTCCAGAAGGGCTTCTAGATCGAATCTAGCTATAGTAGTGACTGATGTCGATTTTTTACAAGTTCAAACTGAATCGGCAAGTTTTCAGTCGTCTGAGTTCAAATGCTAGGATTCTCGATCCTTCGACGGACCATCGAAATGTTATCTACGGGCCGGTATCAACCGCGATTTAGGACAGGCGCATGTCGGGGTCTGCGAAGCGGAGAATATCGTGGCAGTAGAAAAGAACAAAAGAGGTAAAAGCATGAACAAGCCCCGATGCACTTGCACATGATATTGACGAGCAAATAGATAGCCGAACAAAAGCGGCTCGGAGTTTATAAAAAAGCCTCTCGAAAGCTAACTTGATGTCCAGAAATGTGTCCGTTACGCAGCGTCGGAAGTTAAAGGCTACCGTGACGTCTGTGTGAAGATGGAGAATAGGGTCTGTAATAGATCTGCCAGGATTAAATCCTGTCTGATGGTCTCAGAGAGAGTTCTGGGTGTCTAGGAATTTTTGGAGTCTCCATATTGTCAAAAGTTTTTTGATGAAAAGAACTTTGAACCTGTATGATGCTGGGTGCTTTACAGAAGCTTACGTATTACCATTTATTTTGTTTTAAGGAGTTTTTAGTATCAAAAGATTGTAATGGTCTTGTTTACCTTTGATTCTAAGAGTTTTTAAACGAAAGTTGACTTTGACAGATTTTAAGAGTCACCGACTTACACCAGACTAATTTTTAAGTTGGTTATAATCTTTTTTAGTCGAACGTTTTGAGGTTTCAGTGCCGTTTGGATTTTTCAAAACCACTGTACCTTAAAAATTCTAAAAGTGGTGTAGTATTTTTGATCGATTCAGTTAAGTACAAATTTGAAATGATTTTTGGGCAGCTTAACTTTGAATGTTAATCAGTGGTACTACAATTTGCGGTGACTTGTACCAGATCCTTCTTGTCGTTCTAATAGGGCAATGAACTGACTACAGGATGAATGGTTCTGTGTCTTAAGGACATAAAAGGGACATTTAGTTGTGTGGTCAGAATGAAAAACACAGAAAAAAATGTAGAAGTATTCTGTTCTGATTTGCTTCTTACAATGTTATTGCTGACGCGCTTCACGGTTTGAAAAGACCAAGTGGAGCTGTCGCATTCGAGATTGTTTTAACGTGGAAATGGGGAGAATATACCAAGATCTTAAAAATCATTTTTAGTCGTTCGGTAGAAGACCAGCAGGAAGAATTAGTACACATGATTTATGATGTGTCAAAATATCTTGTTCAAAAAACAGGATCCCAATGTAAATAAGAAATATAGACATTTACGTCTGGTTGCTATCCATAGCATTTAACGAGTCAATCGAGAAGGTAAAAAATCTTCCTACTTTTTTCTACAAGCAGTATATAATGGGCTCATATGATTCCAAAGGGGGAAGAGTTACTAAATCAGGTAGTGTATGAGTAAATGTAATGTACAATACAATCAATCTCGCTAGGTGATTAGAAAAGGAATAAAATATCGTGAAGAGTCGAATTTTCCAAGATAAGAAAATGTAGTTGTAGTTTGAGAGAAATTATTAACAAACAGAAAACAATGGAAAAGTTGAAGAGTTTAAACAAGATGGTTCAGTTTATTTAAGAGCGTACGGCCTGTCCTCATTAGACGACAGGAAGATTGAGAAAATATTCTTGTTATTTCAAGCATTTGTGTTGCAGTAGTACCTAGAGGATCCAAAGCGTATGTTTTGCTAAATATAAAAGTAGAAACTACCTGCATGAAAAAAGTCTAATGTCTCAATCATGAATACTTACTAATTGCAGTTTATTTATTATTATTATTATTATCATCATTATTTTGGTTTTAATTAAGGGTGCAGCAAACGGTCGCGAGCTTATTTCAAGAAGTAAACGTATTCTATGACAAGCCAGAAACGTATCGTTAGGTTTAAAAGCTAATAATTAATTTAAGTTCCAGAAATAGATTTTGCTTAAAAAACTTTTCAATTAGTAAGTACTAACTGTCTGTCCGACAGACACGACTAAGTTCAATAAGTTATACACTCTGGTTTGCACTGACCTTTAACTTGATGGAGTATTTACTAAGAAAATGTTAGTTGTATACATTTCGGCGTACTACACAACCAGTTATTATAGAGCCATCAGCATTTCATGAAAATTCAATGACTGTTGTAATTATTAATTTAAGAACAGTAAAACTTTGATGTTTACATCTAAAAGTTATCTCATATAAACTAAAAGAAAGAATAAACTACTGTAAATTCATTGAATGAACTGTTAGAAAAGCAAAATACGCAGTTTCAATATGAAGAAATGCAACTGACAATTTTGTGGGGGTTAATACCCCCAGTCTAAAAGAATCATTCTCTCAGTATTTCACGTTCAGGATTCTTCAAATTCTTTAAAACCCCCAATAAAAACTCCTAATAAATTTAGGAGAATTTTTAGGTTGTTGTGGTTGCTTATGTTATGTTATGATTACTGTATGGTGTTTGTTTGACAAAAAGTAATCTGGTGTTGCTAGTTTTCATAATATTATAGACTTTTTTAATTTATCGTTTGCTAGCAATAATGAAAACACAATTTCTGTGTTAAGTTTCTTATTAATGTCTTTCAATATTGTTCCATAATATGATAAAAGGACGATACATTTCATTTGCAATTTAAGTGTAAAAGTTTCACCTCATTTTTATTCCCTTATCGATTGAATTTTTTAATCCCAATCCATTATTCAAAATTACCTCTCCACAGTTACCAGGAATTATGTTATTATTTATTGACGAATTCACAGTTGCTAACGGGAGATTGTGTTTCATAGCGGTTAGTGTTTTTGAAACAATCAATGCTTCTGCTTTTAGGAGCCTATTTGAAATGAAAGGGATAATTATATAGTAGAAACCCATAATTTTCTTTAACTATCTGAAGGTTATTAAGATAATGATATAATAATTGAATCTGGTATAGAAAAAGAAATTTGTATCTATATCTAAGAAGAACTTAAACAAAAATTGTTTTTAAATAAATAAACTGGGAACGACGGGTTTGTTCTGGGGGCGAGTTTATTAAGAGGGCGGTCTTTATGTAAACCTTTTTTATCGTTACTGTTTATCTCGTTGTTTTCAGGTACACAATCTATTAATAAAAAATTTCATTATACTGTCAATTATACAATGAAAAATGGTCAGATTATTATTGATGTTATTTACAATATTAACAACGTAGAACTAAACTAGAAATATTATTTAATAAGCTTTAAGGTTGTAGACACCCTTTATTAGGTCGAATAAAAAAAAAATAAGTATGGATAGTAATTTGAAGCACTAAATTCATAATTAATGTCAAGAAGGACCACGAAAAAGGTAAGCTAAAGTATAATTAACATTTTAAACATTTTACCCACAACGGTTGTATTATAATATCCAGCAGACTGGAAGAGATAAATTATTAAGATTAAAGACAAAAATTATTTTTATGTAGGTATAATAATTTAATGTTTACAGCAGGATTTTGGAAAACATGATGCTCTTACCAGAAACGACAAAAATAGCATCGAGTAAATAAACGAGAAAAATCTCAATTTAGCAGCTTTTTTGAGTTTGCAGTGCATTTTTATACAACTAAGTGAATTTCATGCTTATTAAATATAAAAATGTTGTATATTTTCGTGTCAGCAATGTTATAACAAGAACCGTTGGTTACTAACGCAATAAACACATTTCATGCCAGAAAGCGCAGAGTAAACTAAACCCGGAAATATCTTCCGCAATGAAATTCATATCTTAATTTTAAATACGGATGTATACCGAAGGGCTTTACATAATCTTATTTAGTCGGAATTCTTAAACGTTAATTAACAGGGATATTTTAATCCCTTTATGTTTAAAAATGTTATCCTTTGGTTAATAACTCAGAGTTATGAGTTGGACGAGAGCTTTTTCATTTAATTTATCGAACAAAGCTTCTAATTAATAAGCGGAAAGATTAAACAATCAAAGGAAAAGTGGAAATTTTCTTATAAAGACAAGAAGAATTTATAATTACTCCTTGTGCATGCATATCAAAACCCTTTTGGATTAATTCTGTGACTAAACGTCTTTGAACCATAATCACTTTATTAAAGTCTAGATAATGTTTCAGCTGCAATTTTCGATTAAATTCTAAATTTAGAACGGGAAACGCCACCCGTTTGCCGACTTTCTAACAATATTTATAGTAGTCGTTTAGTGCCACGTTACTAACGATACTTAATGCTAACTGCTGTTTAAGGTTTTAACGTTTATCTTTTTCTGTCAAATATATTCTCTTAGTTGTAAAAGCAAATGGTTATAACCAAACACATTTTAAATTTCACTTCTGCAGTAATACATTAACAAAAAGAAATATGAAACACAAACGTAACTGTTCACTTTTACATTTGGATTAGTATACACAATACAAAATAACAATCAACTCGATCCCCAAAAGTATCTTTTCCAAAATAGAAATTATGGTATAAGATATTGAACTGTCCCGATGCTTAAATGTCTTTCTTTTTAATCCTTATTTTAGCATAAGTGATCAGGATGCCCTCTGGAATTATTAAAGTCTCAGTCTGACATTTAAATAATAAGAACTGCAAACAACGAATAACAATTACGATATTGATTAAAATCAAAGCAACAACTTTGGTTTGGTTCGTTGCAGTGCTTCTGAGAATTCTTTGATTTCTTAGAAAGCGTCCTATATTTTAAAGTACCGTAGGTTACATTAGAATTTTACGTTTTCTAACATTGATAATTTAACCAGGAAATAATAACACGATCCAGTGCCACAAAGATCTAAAATCTTAATCGACGTTCTTTTATCTTGAGGCCCAAGGCAATTGGTATTCGGGCCCTTTTCGTTGAAATTAAATCAATTTGATCTAAAATCGAGATAAGTAATGTTTTAATAACTTCAGACTATAAAAGGAGGCCAATCTAAGAGAAGTCATTTTTACTTCAAATTTCTGAATGCACAACAAAACAATAACATTTTGTTCACGACTCGCTCAGTATGTGAAAGACCTTGGCACAAAAACTGTAGTTCTTCTGTTTTTTCAAACAACTATTGCTAGAATAAAATTTGATCATGCACAGCTGATTAGTATTCCTCCATCAATAAGATGCTATTGCTAATCATCTGTTTCTAGAGTATGGTAATTGCTATTTAAAGAAAAGAACTTTCCAAAAATTTAATAAATCTGAAAATAGACCAGTCTATTGCAGTTGTACAAATCTCAATCTCAACGTTTTAGTCTATAGTGTGTTGATATAATTGAGGGTAAGGATCAATCACAAATTTAATTTAATATTGGAATCACCCTTACACCGATGACCTACTCCCGTGATGTTTGGTTAAAGGTCGTTTCAACAAGCTCTGGAATGTGAAGCGTGTGTCCGTGTTTTCTTCCAGTAGGTACCCATTGTTTAATTGTATCTTGGTAGCTAATGAGCTTGACCTAAAAGTCTGAAAGGAGAGAAAGTTTGAAAATTGACAAATAACTATTAAAACAGGATAGGGTAATAACAAGTAATTAAGCAACAAAGATTGTTGTTTACTACGAAAACAAATTTGTTAATGTTCGAAAGCGAATTACTACTGCAAGCACAGTAATCTTAATTAATTAATCTTAATTCATCGTAACATGATACTGTCAATGTATTATGACTCTAACCAGAGCATAAGAAACCTGATATAGTAATTATGGTATACGATTTCAAACTGCAAATTCTACTGTGTGTATCGCTTTTACCAACATGTTGATTCATGTAAGGCATTCTAACTTCTAGAAAAGACTTTTAATTTGTATTAATATAAAACCCAGGATTCCAATTATTTATTTCTAGTACAAATACGTACTACTTGAATATTTTTCTTCATTACTTCAAAACTATCAATCTGCACCCAAGCCCATAACCATTCAATGACCACGTTATACTGAACCCATCCTAGTATGTATGCGATTGAAAACGTGATTATGAACTTTTGTAGATATCTAGCACTATAGCTGTTTAAAATTAGATTATGTATTAGACATTTTACATTGAGTTTTGTAGTAAAGTTTCTTCCAGTATGAATTGCTTCTGCTCTTCATCTTTTGACAAGTAATTATCGTAATCTTAAATTAGTTTGACACCTCGCTGTGCAGTATCTTTGACAGATTTGACTTTTTTAATTATTTCAACAGCTTCCTTGAAATCTCTGTCGGTAGACCAAGTAGATATATCTGCTGTGAGGAATTCTATATTCAGATTCAATCTGGAAAAGAAAGCTTTTGTTTCACAAAATATGCAAGCTCTTTTTCAATTAATTTAGAAATTTCAAACGCCTTTTGATAACATTAGTAATCATTCTTCGCATTATATCTTTAGGTACTTTATTATCAAAGAAAAAACAGCAGAAGTTTCTCAGTGGTACTAAAAAACCTGAATTATTCAATAGATCCCTAAGAAATTAAGACCAACTTAGAATCATTTGGCCATAAGATGATCAATGTTTGGAATGCCAAACAAAATAGAACCAGAAACCTCTATCTTTGTTCTTTATTGATCTCCTCACAGCAAACCATAATAAGGAGATATATAAAACCAAACTATTTATAAACTCAAGTGTTAACTTTGAAACTCCAAAACGAGAAAGACCACAATGCAGCAAATGCCAACGGTTTGACCATACAACGAATTTTTGCTAAAAAAAAGTGCGTCAAATGCCTAGAACCACACTTAACCACACCCTGCCCAAAAACAACTAAGAATAACAAAGTAAAATGTGTCAACTGCGGGGAAAACTACGCTGCCAGCTGTAGAGGATGCATTGTGCATAAGATACTACAAAAGAGGCTTTATCCACAACTCAGACTCAAAAGGGACACCACCAACCAAATCAGAAACAACCAACCAAACGTTGTACGTGGTGTCAGTTATACACAACTAATACAGCTTAACGGACAAAACACACAAACGGACGACATCAACGAATTAAAAACAATGATGAAACAATTAGTCACGCAGATGGGTACCATCATGAACCTAATAACGACACTTGCTAATAAAATAGCCTAATGATTCAGTTTCTGGAAATTTACATATGGAATGCCGATGGCTTGTACCAACATGCACTAGAAATAAAACAATTTTTGCAAAATAACGAAAGCGACATACTTCTTATTTATGTTAGTTTCCCACACTACAGAATTTATAATACCAACCACCCCGACGGTACTGCACATGGTGGCACAGCCGTCATAATTAAAGAAAACGTCAAGCATCACTTAGTTGATAAATATGACAAGAAAATTATACAAGCCCCAAAGGCAGCCATAGATGAAAAAACCACAATACTAAACGTTTCTGCATTATACTGCCTATCTAAGTATAACATTAAAAAAGAAGAATACGCCATTTCCATATACTTGGCAATAGATTTATTGGCGGAGGTGACTTCAATGACGAACACCAGTATTGGGACTCTAGAATCACAAGAACAGATGGTAGGAGACTCCAGGCTGCAATCCAAGCGAATAATCTCAATTTTATATCTACAGGAGAAGCCAGTACGTCGGCTGACCTACCTAACAAACAGATTCTTTTACGTCAAAAATCGCGGAGAATATAGTTACTTGTTACCCATTCTCTCTAGGGTTCCACAGGGAAGCGTGATCGGTCCAATGCTTTACCTGCTATATACCGCCGATGTGCCAAAACCAGATGGATTAACACCACCACCTTCGCAGACGATACTGCGTGCTGTCTTCTCACCCAAACCCAGTGACTGCCTCAAGCAAACTGCTAGTTCATGTAGATAAAACCCAACCTTGGCTTAAAAGCTGGAGGATCAAAGTTAATGAAGCTAAATCAACTCACATCGCATTCTCTAAATATAAGAAGAGGCTACTGCCCACCAGTAACCTTTAAAGGATAACACTTAAACCAAATCGGTTCAGTCAAATACTTAGAAATGCATCTAAACAAAATATGGAACTGGCGCAAGCACATTTTTTTAAAAAGGAAGCAACTCGCTTTACAATACACCAAAGCTACATTGGCTGTTAGGTAAGAATTCTCAACTGACAATCAGCAATAAACTTTTAGTGTATAAATCGATCCTGAAACCAATCTGGACGTATGGGATACAACTTTGGGGAACAGCATCTCCTTCCAACATCGAAATCATTCAATGATACCAAATCAAAGTGCTCCGATCAATAGCTAACGCCCCATGGTATGTGCCCAACTTTGTGATTGAAAATGACTTAAAAGTGCCGCCCGACAAAGAGGAAATTAGGAGATAAAGCTTGAAACATCATGATAAAGTGAAAAACCATCCAAGCATCCTTGCGAGACAATTAGTGTATGTGACAAACGAACCCAAACGCTTAAAAAAATTTAGACCACCAGAGCTAGCGACTAGATTTGATGACTAAATTATTATTATTATTATTATTATATTATGTTGCAATTAACATCATTGTAATCATAAATCGTAACGGTATCAATATAACAGCTTGACTACTGTGACAAACTTTTTCATGATGTAATTCTTTCGAAATAATGGGCTTATTGTTCTTCTGCGCAAAAACAGATTGTACAGTATTTGGAGAAATGAAAAAAAATTGTCAAAGAACACTAGAGCAAAGATGTCTAGGCTCAAAACCCATAAAACGCTTGAAAGGTTTTTTATCATCAACTCAGGTAAGATCTATCAACTTTTCTGAATGCAACAGCATTTTCAAGAAATTCAAGATCTGTTATAAAAAGATAAAATGTCTTTGACCATTCGACATGCATGATGAACAGCTTTTGAAATGCGGAAAGAAATACTGCTGTTTAAATTATTGTTGCCTTCAAAAAAACGCAAATGTGAGCTTTAAAAGTTTCTTACAGTCATCACGAGGTTTTTGCATTTGCAAATTTACTCTATGGGATTCTGTTATTTCTCCTACATCATTGTTTAGATTTGTACAAATTATCTCTTCATGAATATCAGGTTTAAAATCCATTTTGTCAATAGGAAGCAAAACTTTTTGAAACTGTTCACATTTGTTCGAATTCAAAGATGCTTCTAGAAAAGCAGTTTCGTATATCTGCCGCCTAAAAGTTAAATATAATACACCCGTTTCTAGCATTTGCTCAAGTAACCTACCAGCACCTTTCAAATGCCCCAAATTAGATGTAGTATCACAAAACAAGGTCTTAATTGCTTTTGTAAGCTCCCAAAATTTGTGTCTTCACTTGTGACAATAATTGACAGTTTGTCAACCACATTTGTCTTGTTAATGATTGTAAAAGCTCAGTGAATAACTGTTGTAGTTAAATTAGATTTCGAAAAACACATTTCAAGTATTTATGCTCTTTTTGGTCTCAAATTTTGTCGATGGCGTCAAACAGCAGTTCTGTTTAAAGCCATTGACGTTGATTTCTACGCTTCAGCTGCAGCTATAGAAGTTTGCACAGTGTCTCTGTTGCTTATTTGGCATTTATCTAGAACTGAAGTTTTTCAGTTATTATATTGTCATTTACGTGATAGTTTTCTTTTTTGGCCCTGATGGACTTAGTTGTAGATTACACGTCGAAGTTTTTTGCTTTCAAAGGTTTTTATCCGTGAATTTGTTTTCATTATTTGAATTACAGCTAGACGACTCCAATACAGCAGTTTCGCCTTAAACCGGAAGTAGATACTCTTAACTGGAAAGCTTGCACAAATCCATGACTTTTGGGGCTGATCGAAAATGTAAATTGCTTAATGGTTTCAGGATCTCTTTGCAGTTTGCTATTGCAGTGGATATTATTAAATGTACTACGAAGTTAGCTAATATCTGTTTGGTACATTTTGGCAATCACAAAGAATCATCCCGACAACAAAAGGGCGATCAGCATTGGAACTCTTTCTTTTTAAATGAAATTAAAACAAACTAAAAAAGATTTTTCTTTAGGCTACTGTTGATAATTATCTAGACTTAAAAGGTTCTATTAAGATTGTATTCACTTAGTGGTAACACAAAATCCTGAAAAAGCTCCTGAGAAGGTCAAAATCGACGCTTGGTTGGACATGATTAGTAGATTTTCTTTCCAAAATTATACGTCACGTTTCGTCATGCATTGCGCTTGCGGGCATAGAACTGGCAAAATTCCTATTTTCTTGCAGAGAGTAAATTAGTCACTTACAGAAGTTTGCGCATTCTAAGCTACTTTAAGTAAATAATGATAAAATCTTATTGTGTGCCGTTTTCTACAAATGAGAAAACCAAAAAGATTAAAGTATCGTCTCACTCGTCCTCTGTAGATGCAAGGCTGTGTAAAAACAGAGAAGGGACACAAACAAATTGGCCAAAAATGCATTACCCTTTGTAATGAAAAAACATACGAAGGTAAATACTAATTTTCTTTTCTTTCGTTGCTTATTATGGCTACTACTTTGTCAATGTATACGTATAAGAAATACAAGAAATGGGTACCTACAACTATTTGGCATTGAAGAATGTTAACACTTTGTATATGTTGTATAATTATTTCAAATACAACTAAAAAACTTTATTTAAGTTTGTTCCAAACATGTTTTAGTTAACAAAAATAATGCAAGAATGTAGTTTTTTCTGATTTTAAATAGCCACAAGAACCGCAAAACCAAACAACAGCACGTTCTTACCAGAAAAAGCTTCATTTCAAACTGCTCTTGTTACATCTATACATAATGAAACCGTGGAAGAAACAGCATGTGCACCAGAAGAGCTTCCGGACATCATTCAAAGTTATTCTAGCGATACGGATATGACGACTCTCTGAAACAGCATATTATAGTTAAACGCCAAAATAGCTTCTTTGAGTAAGCATAATATAAAGCTTACAGAAGAAAACAGTAATAAAATTTTAAAATAATGACAACAAAGTCGTATACAATGCATTTAGTATACTTACAACAATTTTAAAATTTACTTTACTTACAAAAATTTATATTTTAATATTTTCCAACGGTAAGATTAAATGTTATCCCATCAGATGAAAAACAGTCATAATCATTCAACCACTGTTTTATTAAAACAGTTTTTGAAAGTTTTTCTTTTTCCATTTTGTATGACAATAATTTTAAAACAATTGAACTGCTGGGCTGCAAACTTACATACTGCGTTATTATTTCCTTTACCGGCAGCACAGAATTACTACAGCAAAATAATTTCAATTTTGAAGTGCATGTCTTTTAATTGTTGAAAAGAAGGAGCAGCGATAAACTGATAAAAAGAATTTGGTAGGCTCTTTTAGAATTCTTTAGCTAAGCAACAAACAAATTTCCGAAGTGAAAATATATTTAAGTCAAGTGCATTTTCTTAAAAGTTTTTGCATCTTTAGGAACAAATCTTAAAAAGGGTGCACAAGTTTCAATAAGTGGACACAAGGCATGTCGTGTATAAACACCTTACATTTCAAATAGCCTTTCCTGTAGAGATTAGTACAAAAATTTATTATACTTTGTAATGTTATTTTAAAATTCGCACTAAATCCGCCCCTGTCTTTCAATTTCGTTCAGATATTTGTTTTTCTGACGCGTAATATTTAAATTATTTTATTCTATGAACGGATGTTTGTTAAAGTTTTATTTTAAAAAATTGATAACTTTGTGGTCTCGACTTCTGGGCTCCAGCGGACGTGCCTTTTGTTATTTTTCCAATATCAAGATCCAGACGTAAATAAAAGGTTCCTGGAATTTTAGTCGCGAATGCTGTAGTCACACGGTCTCTGTTAAGTCAGGTTCAGACTGAAAATCCAAGGAGTGGAATTTTTCATTGCCTCATAAGAATACTAGCATTTTGACCTGTTAGGTCGTGCATCTGGCTTCCCAACCCCACTCCGGTAAGCGCAAGCTGCGTGACAGGAGACGCAGAGAGAATAGGGATTACGTTGGTAGCTGCGTACTCGAATCGACGGGCGGGCATATTTTTTTTTCGGCGTTGCCTCTACAAACCCTTAAATGGTTACAAACCTAATTCAAGTTAAGCGATTCTCTTAGTATAAGAAAGAGAGATCGGACTCGAGAAATCCGGGTTTCGTTGGGTCTTTTTCGTGTTATTCACGGAAGAAAATCGGTTTGTTTAACATAAAGTGATACTTCGAACAGCTGTTATTGTGGGAAGCGGTTCAGCTTCATCTAGAGTTACGCTGGTATTTGCCAGGAAATAAAACTTGTAGAGGGTAGAAACGGAACAATTTTGGTCCCTTTGGTGCAACGTTTAATGGTCTGTTGAGAACAGAAACTGCCCGCCCCGTGAATAATCGAACTGTGTGTATTACACCTTGGAAGCTACGTGAACCTAATAGATTAAATAAATCAAAGACCATTTGAGACTCAAAGTGGTTTTAATTTTAAAGTTTGTGTATAAACACTTGGATTTTGTTCTTGTGTTTCTTGTTTAACGTTAATGATAATGATTGTTCCTTGGAACCTAAGTTTTCTTGAACATTGGTGAGACCCGACGATTGTGAAATTTTGCGCCTTATATCATCTGGATGGGCTGCTGTCTTTGGGAATCAGAGACCTGCACATACCATCTGGAAGAAAGATTTCATTTATACGTAAGAAAGACCTATTTTGTTTTGTTATTTGAGTTTTTAATGGTTGTTTCACTTGGTGAAAGACTAGGAGAACCTTGAATTTGTGAAACATTTCGTACAGAAACTTTGCTTAGACAAGATTAACTTCTCATTCTCTTATAAAATTATTATGTTTATGATCAATATTTTTAACTAATTTGTAACAGGAACGTTCCCAGGTAATTGTAGCTGGTGTTTGTTGAATTGTTGCAACATAATTAATAACTTTTGGCTACCGTTTCTTTGTTATTAGATATAAAGTTCATTTGTTGCTACTTAAAAATTTATTGTCAAGATTATCTTGGTTAAATTAATTTAATACTTGAATTTTGATCTTTTGTTTCATATTTTGAAATTTTAACGTAACAGAATCATTTCTTTTTGTTTATGGTAATAACTTGTTTTTATTTTTATTTTCTCATTATTTTATCAACTTTGTTCTCCAGTAAAGAAATCAATTCACACTATTTATTGACATTCTTTTGTAGTGTTATTTTTATATTCTTGTTTGTGTGTTTAATTCATTTTTCTATTACTATTGTTTATTAATAAATGCAAGAAAGGTCTATTATTTGTATTTTGTTTTTTTGTAAGTGGATCCCTGGTCCAGACGAAGCAGCCTTTTATTTTGTTTTTTTATTTCTTTGGCTATTAAAAAGCACGGTGGTGCTTATTCTAAATTTCACTTAAAATTTACATACCTTTGTTCAAGAGAAAAGTTAATACTAATTTGTATTTCTTTTTTTGATTATTTTAAAAGAAGGAAGCCTTCAGAGGACTTCCTCAGCAAAATTATTTAAGACAAATCACGTGTTTATATAGTTTTTATTTTGTGTTGAGTCTCGATTGTAAAACGTTAGAGAGAATTTTAATAAAGCTTCCACGAGGTAAGTTACACACAGAGTGAGGTTTCGTAAGAAACCTATATACAGGGTGTCGGATTCACGAGCAGTCGCGTGACCGACCATCTGAACCCTTCAATCTACGACTGCTGACGCCCTCTTTTGTAAACATCTATCAGTCTAGTAAGAGTTTTGGAAATGGGTGAGCTTTTCTTTGTGTGTGCTTAGGTAAGTTCATTTGAGAATCCATCCCATCTACGGCATGAGCTACGGGATTTAACATCAGCCATTGGTCTGGACGGGACTCGTGCATACTTTTGGGCATTTTCCCGTTACAACTTTACGTTTCTATTTAAAGTATTCAAAGCCTATCATGTGTCTCATTTTGCAAGGATTTGTATGTACCTATGGTAGTTGTAAACTAAAAGCTTCTTTGTAAATTTATAGGATTACCTGCACCTAAAACTTTTTTTAAAAATAACTGTTTCCTTAATTCCAAACAACCTTTATTCATGAATGTTAAATACGTACTTACCTGCATACCTTTTACTTAAGTGGAATAGTGTACAGTTAGGAAAATACGTTTCTTTCAAAAATATATTCAAGTAAAAGAATGGAACTATTTATATATTATTATTTATTATTTATTATTTATTCGAGGCTCTACGTTTTGAGATGAAACAAAAATAGAGTTAAGCACAAATAAGCACAATTAAGCACAAATAAGCACGAATAAGCACAAATAACCACAAAAAAGAAAATAAGCATTGACACGTTAAAATAAGCATAATAAGCATTTATAGGTGTGGCCCGTTGTCTTTAAAATTACCTAAAACATAAAATTTTTAATTTTGCGAATGTATAACTAATATTAACTAATAAGCATTTGCTTAAAAATCCGAGGTCTATTAATTACTGTTCTTAAACGGAAAGTAAGAAAAAACGAACTTCATCGTGCAGACATTGTACTGGCAGATAAAGGATTTAACACGTTAACTGCCACGAGAAGCAAGGGTGCATCTCACAGATTGAACTTTCTGACACCTTTGCATATCATGCATTACTGTAGTTTAGGTCACGTGATATAGCCGTGCTTCTTGGGAATAGCTATGAATTACGTATATGGGTTATGTATTCTCGGTGGCCTAGTGGACTCTTTGAAATGTTTAACCTGCATTTTTGAGATACTAGTATCTAGCAATAAAATACTTAACCTATTATTCAGTAAGTTGGATCCAGGTTTATTAACAAATGTTCATTTTTTAATTCAAAGGAAAAAACGCCATTTAAAATCAATCAAATATAATTCGAATCAGAAACTGAATGAGAAAAAAAACAAACACTTATACAAATGCTTATAGGTTTCATACATGAACCTCGCAGAAACAAGTAATACAAAAGAGTTTATCGCATTGAACACATTTGAAACGAGAAAAGGGTGTTTTACTATGTGCAAACTTTCTACCATTCTGTACTGAATTTCTTGCATTAACATCTGACACATCTTCTTCTGGCCTAACTTTCAACTTCTTCCAAATGGTGACTTTTACAAGTGCGTGGCATATGTTGCTCTGAAATAGTTCGTCTAGAGAAATCTATTAGTTGACCAACTAACTCTTTCTTGAAGGATGTAATGAACATTTTATTATTATTGGTAACTTTTTGGTGAACTCCATAGGCGTTGACAATAACCGACCCTAGAAAATGTTTGATTGCTGTTTTACAGTACAATTTCACTGATTTCCGTAATACTGTAGAATAGGATTTTATATATAAATTCTGTGCTGTTGTTATAGTCAACAACCGAAGCTGGCCTTTAAACTACTCCTCCATTTCAGCGGTACGTTTTGCACTCAGCATAAGCACTTTGCGCTTGTCCTTCCATTTAGTCAATATGATACCTGTGTTACTCTCCATCCCAATAATCTCTCCTTTCTTTAATTTTGCACCTGTAACTTCTTTCGCATTAAATTTTCTGTTTTACCTCAAGATTCCTACTAGATTTGTATTTCAGTTTATTTATCTGCATATATAGTGTAGTTGTATAGAGAGCTCTTTATCTCTTAGGTCCTTATTTTAGGTGCGTGTAGCTCTAAATTATATAAAAAAATCTCTATTTTCTGACAATAATTTATTAGTTTTACTGTCATTACATCATTTCTTTTTGCGTTTTCTTTTGGATTTCATCCCTTCCCATAATTTATTTTTCATGATCATCCCATTTTTTAGCTTCTTAGTTTATTCTGCCATTTCATGGCATATTTTTCTCTTCCTTTAATATTTGTATAATTCGTCTTATAAAATTTTTTTTCTTGATAATTATTTCTTATCTTATTCTTATTATGTACATTTCTTATTTGTAAATTGTTATTTATTTCTTTCTTGCACTTTTCTTAATCTTATTCTTCTTTTCCCATTTTATCTTTTATATCTACATTTCTTATTAATGACTTGTTATTTCTTTCGTCTTGTATTTCATCTGTTGTGCTTTTAATAATCTTATTCTCCTCATACTCATATTCTTCAAATTTTTTATCTTGTTGTTGGACTTTTTTTTCTTGGTAATTATTAAATTGTTTACATTCTTCAACCTTTCGTTGAACTTCTTTGTATCTACTAACATTATCTTGTTGTAATCGTGATTGTTTTATCTTTAATTGTACATCACCCATTTTTCTTTCTATCTTTTCCATTTTATTATTATATCTCTGTACGATTTCTTGCATAACTATTCGCGTCTCTTCTTGACCATTAAAAAATTTTGTAAAATTTTTATCTAGTTCATTCAACATTTCTTCCTTTTCTGATTTTTTTTCTTCTTTTATTTCTTTCAATTTTGTATTCAAATTTTCATTTATAGTAATCTTCATTTCATTTGTACTCATTTTTGTTTGACTTATATCCCTATGGAAATCACCCATTTTTTTATTTAAATTTCCATTTATTTCTACTAACACCTTCATTAAGTTCTGATATTTCTTATCTTCTAGAAATCCTTTCATGCTTACTTTTGGTTTATTTAATCGTATGTTTTTAATTCTTTTGACTCTACTTGTTTTGTCTTTATTTTTAGTGCTCTCTAACTGTTTTAAATTACTCAAGCCCCACGTTGGGCGCCAATTAATGTAATAGTGTAGAGAGCTCTTTATCTCTTGGGTTCTTATTTTAGGTTCGTGTAGTTTTAAATTATAAAAAAATCTCTATTTCCTGACAATAATGATTTATTAGTTTTACTGTCATTACATCACTCAAAATAATAGTACACTACTCTCTTTTTTTTTATAATTTCCAAATATCACCACAATACGTTGTTGGCTAAACAAAACACAACACTATCTGGAACTGATTTATTTTCGGTTTTGTCGTTCTCGCAATATATTTGCAGGTCATAAGCATAACTTCCAACCAAACAGAGTCTGTACACCTTCTCTCTAAACTATGTTTTTTATTTTTGATACATTGTCTAAACGACAATCGGCCACTGAATGAAATCAAAGTTTTGTCAATGCAGAGTTCTTCCCCCGGCACTATCACTTTTTGAAAATTTTATATCAAAAAGGGTGGCAGTTTATACAGTCGGAGTTGTTCATCACTGCTTTCATTGTCACTAAAATGTAAATTAGCAAGTAATAGTTCAAAACAATTATGAGACATAACACACTTTTTTGTTTTTATATAATGAATTTTTTGACTAATAGGGACACAACTTTGGTAATCTTTCCAGTCCCATCTATACAAGCATGACCCAAAATGTCTTTATTCCTTCGGTATTTGTATCCGTCCACTTATGAATTCTTGCTTTTGGACCGTGACCACCTATATTCAACTTTTAATGCGGGTATTGATTGCTTTCCTCTACGATCAAGACAACAATATCGTAATTTACAAAAAATTAAAAAAATTGAGGGTTTTTTATGGTACATTTCAAAAAAACTCAACTTTTATGCCAAAATTTTGAACACTCAAGGTAATATTTCTCCAGTTCTGGTCATCTACTCGTACATTTCTTCTTGTCCAGGATTATTGTCAATCACAGGGTCATCCTCTAAAGAAGTTTTATCAACTGACAGTCGATATTAGGAAATAACATTTTCAATGATATCGTCTACTGTTCTTGAATTTGGTCATGGTGAAAGTGCATTCTGTAAAATATGTAGTATTTTACGCTTTCAGCACGCTTTTATTTTACGAAGAACCACTTATTTCTAACTAATTCAAAGTTCTTATCCCAAACTCTGTCATCACTGTTTCCGTCCAACATTAATTCTTTGAAAAGATTCTGCAAATGTGCCTGTTCCTTCTCATACTACATATTACATAACCAACAACTAACGCGTTACGCGTATTGCATTTGTTTGATGTAGACTGCGTTTAAAGTTCCGACAAGAATATTCTTGTTTTATATGAAAAGCAAAGATCTACCTGGTTTTAATGGCATACCTGCTTCTCAGAGTAAAAACTAGAAAAACATAACAAAATAATAGAATTTTGTATTGTAACTAAATTGAAGAAAAATCATTAAAAGTACACAAAATAGTTATTTTTATATTATAAGTGCACGAAATCAGAATTTTTCTGTAGCGCATGGAAAAGGCATTTTAAGCCAAGACCATTAGGTCGAGGCGAGAAAGTCATTCGAATGCGCCAAAAATCACCGATTTCGCCCACGAAGTAGAAACAACATTTTTGCTACAACCTTCAAACATTATTATAGATTTCTTGAAGTAAACTACTTACAGAAAACAAGTTGAGAGTGGCAAGTATTGTCGTATCACACTTTTAAAAATTTAAGGTTGACAAATAAACAATTGATAACGTTTTGATGATGATGATGATGATAATAATATAACATTGATTAGCTTCTCGGCAGCAAACGTGCTCAACACAAAAAGATTTCGTTTTGCTCCTTGTAACAATATATTATTATTGACAAAAATTCTGAAAAAGATTTATGAAGTTAGTAATGCAGCAAGTTACAGAATTCCAATTTTGCACGTTAGGATGATCTCTAATTTTAAGTCATAGTCCCAACATGACTTTATATTTGTACAAACAGAAAATGCTTTATTGTTACTAAATGGAGATCAACTTGTAGTACAAACTTCAAATATTTTGTATTAATAACTCTATAAATAATTGATTTTAGAGATTTATTTACAATAAGAAGTTTACAAGCATATAGGTATCTTATATTCAAACGTGAAACATAATTTTAGTAAACTAAGGTGAGTTTATTGTAGATGTTTACACAAAAGAGAGGATCAAAATGTATTCGATCCACATACAATTCATTTAAATTTTTTAAATATACACCGAAGTCACACCACTGTTAGTAATATCTGCCCTTGAATTTGATAGTAATAATTGTAATTGTCTTTCAATTCAAGGATGTTATTTGCATCTGCTATCAAGCGGAAGCTTTTAACACGGCTTGCTACATGAAAGCTTGAGTGATTCTGACTACTTGGGCATTTAATTTCGAGTACTACTCCGTAACTTTCGAAATGTTTGTCGAAAACTATTCCATCAGGACTTACACAAAAGTGAGGTGCATGAGATGTGTAATTAAACCACATTTATAAACTTCTGCCTTGTTTATTAATTCTTTGTACATTTCACATGAATATTTTCATTTTCAATGCCATGCTTAACACAAGGAGACAGCTATTGCATTAAATAAATGTTCAAAAAATTATGACTGGAACCTTTTAGTTTGCTTTCATGCTGTGAAACGGTTTTTTCCTTTACTGTATCATAACATTGACTGTGATTGCTTGTGAGTCTGCTTCACAACTACTTCTTGCAAACGTAAAGTCATCAAATCTATCAATTGGCGATAACGAAATTAAATTTATTCTCTATTTCCGAGTCAAAAATCGGAATTGCCAAGTAGTGGTTGCTTTTATTTGGGTTCACCTTCGCATGGAGTTGCCGAGTACTGAATCTTCCGAGACGGAAAATACCTGTACCAATAAAAAATTGTTAATATTATTACTGTAAATGCTGAGTATAACTCACCATGAGCTCGTGTTAGGGGTATATATTCATCACTACTGACAGATGTTAAATAAGAAAATGGAATTTCCTTACTGATTTTGTTTAACTCGCGTTTGAGATCAAGCAGGTGGCTTTCGTTGATTTTTTTATTCTATTGCTCTTTGGGTAGTACATTGTCAACATTTTAGGTGCCCTACGGCGATTAACATTGATAGGGTTTTGAAAGACCGCCTCTGAAACCTTTTCGGGAATAATTTTATTTTCTCTTGGTTTGTTTCATGCAATGGGAAGAAAAGTATCTCCTCCCATCCACTGTTAAAGCAATGTAGTACCAAATGTAGAATTAAATGATTTTAGGACTTGGAGTTTCATAAACCATTGAAGTAATTAGGTTATTATGATTTACAAAGTTTACGTTAGTTTAGTAATCTATTAATAATTTACTCCACAAATTATTCGAATAATCAAATTGACAAACATCCTGATACTGCTGAGTTTGCAAATACCATGTACGTTTAATGACCACATTCGTTTTTGCGTTAGTTTCGATAACATTTTGCTTTCGCAGTCACATCGTTCGTGGACACGTCATAAATGTAGCTTTCCGTAAAACCATTATATCTGTGGGATTTCTGTTTTAATGGCAATGCATTTTTTTTTAAATATGTTTTAACGTACTTACAACTACAAGTTCTAGACTGTCTTAATTCTTCTCTACGCATTTTCCCAGTTGAAATCAAACTTAAAAGTGCACATTCAGTAAAAGCAACGGCATGTCCACGAATCAGTTGAGGAAATGTAAAAGTTGTACTCAATTCTGGTTTCTGCATTTTGTGGTTGCCACGTGATTACAAGACCTATCCGTAGAATGCAATTACTCAGATGACAACATACTCACCCAAAACATATTTTGCATTAGCTTCACTCACTCTCACAAACTAGAAAAATCTGTTATTACAAGAGTGGTCTGAAAAGTTTGCGACCTCAACGTGAAGATGGCAGCACTCGTAAATAAAAGCTACTGAATTTCGTTGATCATCTGTTGACAGTTACTCACCAAAGTTTCAGCCATTTTGGACGCGCAGTTTTTATGTAACAATCGTTTGAGTGACTTGATGTGAGTTTTTTGGTGAAAATGGACAAAATCGAGTATCGAGCTGTCATTAAATATTTGTTTTTGAAAGGCAATACGCCTTCGCAAATAAAAGATGAGTTGGATTCTGTGTATGGGGACTCTGCACCATCATTTACCACAGTGAAAGTTTGGGCTGCTGAATTTAAACGTGGCCGTAAGAGCTTGGGAGACGATAAACGTTCGGGACGTCCAAAAACTGCAACTACCGACGAAAACATCGCCAAAGTTCACCAAATGGTGCTAGACGACCGCCGAATTAAAGTGAGAGAGGTAGCAGAGGTTATGAACATGTCAAAAGAACGTATTTGTCACATATTAAACCAACATTTAGGCATGAGATAGCTGTCCGCGCGTTGGGTGCCGCTTTTGCTCACGTTAGACCAAAAACGTGTTCGAATGAATATTTCCAACGCTCTTTTGGCGCAGTTTAGGCGAAATAAATCCGAGTTTTGGCGCCCATTAATTACTGTAGATGAAACTTAGATACACCATTATACGCCCGAAACAAAAATACAGTCCAAACAGTGGGCTGCAAAAGCAAAAACTGTTTTTTCGGCTGGGAAAGTGGTGGCGACTGTTTTTTGGGATAGTCATGGAGTTATTTTAATCGATTATCTTCAAAAAGGAAAATCCACTACAGGAGCATACTATGCATCATTACTTGTATCTTTGTTAAGTCGGAAACTTTTCAGACCACCCTCGTAGTTGATGTGCTTTTTCCACTACTGGGAGATATCTTATGCAATGTCCAAAATAATCCAAAACCCTTTGTTTAAATGTTCGAATGTTGTCATTGTCGACATGACAGTTCTGCAAACCTGACTTGCCTCTCATTCAATCTTCATTAGCTTGAGAACAAGCAGTTCTAAGCTCTCGCTTGGAAACGCTTAAAGTTGTAATAATTATTTATCTGAGTTTCTACAAATATTTCTTTTTGATAACATTACTTTAGATAACATTTTTAGTTGGTTTGTTGTTTTGCCTCGCATTAAAAATGCGTATAATGACAAAATTCAGTTGAAGAAATTTAATTGATATTTACATTGTCTACATTGGTATTTGTAAAACCGAACTGTTTAAGAACACATAATAATCTGATAAAATGCTGCTTAAGCTTGAGATTTCAGTTTTCTAGTTTCTACTGAACGTTTCGGTTAGAGTTTTCTGTGGTAATCAAGTTTTCTAAACAAACTGGGCTATCGGGTCGTTTGGATCGCTTGAAGTCTTTGGGCCAAAATTTCCTCACTGATCAAGTTTTCTAGATTCTGTCAAAAATGCAAATATTAAAACCAACGAGACTATACATACAAACCAAAAAATTCCATGCCGCGTAACGCCAATTTCAAGCATTGTAGTATGGAAGTACAAAGAATTTACAAGCAGGTTCTGGCAGCAAATTCAGAACACCCGATGAAATCCACCACTTTTTAATATTATTCTGCTGTTATCCAGTTATGGACTCTACAAGCTTTTCTAACCATGATGATAGTCTCTAAAAAATAAAAAAGGGTGACATCAAAAATGGGAAGGATGACGGTGTTTGTTGCGTATTGAAAGACAAAATTTAGAAAACAATCAAATCTGCAGCAGCTTCAGTCACAAAACAATAAATGGAAACATATCGAGCAAACCTAGGTATATTATGTTAAGTGTATTACAGGGTGACGTTGGGGCTCAGGGGAAGATGAATGTACCAACTAGTACTACATTTACACTGTGTTGAGGTAAAAATGTTGTCCGAAGGACATTGGCCGTTTGTAGTACATTTTCAAACGGAATGAGCGACACACAGTCAGATGCATTTTGAACAGATAATGTAGCAATCTAAATATTTTTCGTTTCCTCTCCCGGGTTAGCTAAATATTAGAAATTCTGGTTTTGGAATTAATAGAAAGACAGATAAAAGTAAAAGTTGAACTTGAAGTAAAGCTTTTCTGTGACATTCCAATTTAAATCATGAGGTTGAGGTTTCCAAATTTGATACCTCTATTTCCAGTTACATTGTGTAACTCGTTGTAAACAGAAATCGTGGAATAACCATTTCAATGTTGTTTTTCTATTCTTATTAAGCTTTTTTAACGTTGCATCCATCAGAAACCCTTAAAATTTTTTCTCGCATCCTGACTGGGTCTGTTCGTTATATAATTCTAAAAAGAAACAAAAATAATTTGATTTCTTTATTTCTGAATATTGTAAACATAGTTATTCTGAATAATGACTCTCCTGAAGTTGTTAAAACGACGATAATGTCGTTAAAAAGTTACAGAGAAAAAGAAGTTTTTGTTAATAAAATGCTTGGCTGTGTTGCAACGTCTACAGATCAAAATTTAATTAAAAGCTGAAGAGCCAATTCAAACAAACTTTAATGGCTAGAGTACTACTTTTGTATTTAATTGAATTTATAAAACTAAATTAGATACTTCTTTATTTACAATAAATGATTTGCATTACTATTTAATACAATCCAATTCCTAAGGTATTATCTTTAAGCAAACTGATCTAAGTGTGAGTGAAAATCCCAAATAAATATTTCAAATCCACTTCAAGCAAATGATGTTGATTGCAAATCAATAGTCTCCCCTGAGCATTCCACTATTCAATAATCGAATACCAAAGCGACCTTATGTATGTTTTCACAGTTTAAAATTGCACTTAGGGCGTGCGGTAGCTTAACTCTCACGGGTAACCCTCCTATCCGTTGGGAATTTCTGAACACACGTATATTATGGAAACCGGACGCATTTGTCATTAAATTATTTTGGAGATGAATTCATTCGTTCTCTTTTTTTTTAAATTCACATGACGACTCTTCGTTGCTTTGGTTGTTGGACGAATGTGAATTTTTGATATGGGTACCGAGTGTTTGTTGTATATCTGCACAGGTTATTATAATTGCGCTTTCATATATTTGATAATCTAGTTTGCTTCTCTAAATAAGCAAACCCTGTCCCGAATTCTCCCTGGAGACAAGGAGTATAATTATTTACTTAGGTTCGTCGTGTTAGTTTTGCGTTTGGTCTTTTGCCCCTTGTAGTTTCAGTTTGATTGTTCAGGGACTGGATATTGTAAATACGAATGGAATTGCGTATTTCGAGGTGTACACATATTTCAGTGATTCACTGTTCAACAATTCCCAAAAGGTACATTTACGGTTAATTTATGATGGAAGATCAGTAAAATAGAATTATCAACACGAAAAATATGAATCATGACGCGTTTCATTTGTGCATTTAGTGGTTTCAAAAGGGTGATTCTTAGGGAAAATAAAACAGATTCGCAGTCTCAGCTTACGTGTGGCCATAAAATAGGCCATAACTTCTGCTCTGGTCATCGTCACAAATCGTGTAGATACCTACAATAAACTGTTTACTACCATACATAACAATTTATGTTCTATATTAGTTAAATAAAAATCAGAATCCAAATAGGATTTTAAATTTAAATCAAATATTTGTAAAGCTCGACCGTATGGAGGGTGAATAACCCTTCAATTTACAATAATGATATTAGGCTTATCTGATTTATTGTTTCCACAATCCTTTCCTGCATCCGAACTTGATCAGATTTAGATACGAGACGGACAAAAGTGGTTATATACACAGTTAAAGTTGACTCTCTGGTCGAAGAAGGAATCCTCATCCTGCCATTCAGAAAAAGACGGGAAAAGGCTATAAAATAAGCCGCATCATTTCTATAATAAAGAAATAATGCCACTTTAGAGAAGTACGCTTTCATCCTAGTTTTACTAGCTAGATATCTTTCTAAATTACTTTTAAAGTGATAACCCCTTTTACAGAGTCGTAAAAGTAACCGTCGTTACACCAATTGTTAGCTGGAACTCCTAACAAGTTCAACAAAACTATCTCACAATAAAATTTTTATTTTTTACTTGTTCTGAAAATATATGACCGCACTTACTGTTAAAAACATCACATTCTTACTACTTTGTGGCAGATAAAATTTAAAGGTGAAAGATTGAGTCAAATTCTTTGAAATATAAAATGCAAAATTTGTATTAAACCAGAATGGTGGCTTTTTCCCAAAAACTATTTAGTGTTGAGTTAACTCATTTCTCTTCACTTTGGTTAAATTTTCACTAAAAAGAAAAGAAAGAACAATGACCACTTTGGCAAAATTGTGTGTTGTAATAGCAATTTCCTAAAGCACTCGCTTTAAATTGAATATTTATTATATCTTTTTTAAACAACTTTCAACATATATTTTACTAACAATAACTTGGCCGTTCGCATGAATATGTAGATTAGGGACTAGTTCATAAACAACAAGATGAAATTTAATGTTGAGTGGACAATCTTAATAATATTGTGTTAGACAATAAAAATATTTTATAAATCAAACAACAGTTCTTGAGCTTTAGATACATATTTAAAAAAAATCCAAAGTCGAAATTGATGGCCTACTCCACGTAACCCTTTTTAAAGGCGAGACCAAGAACGTTAACGTTATTCTTTGAACGAGATAAGATTCAACTAAAACAACTTCTGAGGTTTATCAATAATACTATTTAAAGGGCTGATCGTCAGAAAACTTAAAAAATTTACCTAAATCTACAAAAACTTTTAGGTATTCTTTCGAAACTAAGTGGAATAATTTTCATTGATGAGAAATACCCAAAAAGAATTGAAAAATAACAACATTGGCTGTGATACTAACAAATGCGGCTAGCAAGAAAAGGCAAATTAGAAAACGTTGATTTACATAGTCGACCTGACGAAAAAACCAAGTAAATATTATGAGCTGGTTTTTGCAGAGTTTTGGTTTAAATTTTATATAAAATCAAAAGTTTACAATTTTCAATTCTTATATGAAAAACCATCTTACAAATAAACCTAAGAAAGTAATACCATAGTACATAAAATGAAAGATTTCCGCTAGACTTGGTGCTTTGTTCTGCACATAGTCCCATGAGGCAGTTATTAGAACCTTGATACTTCGTCAAATTTGGTACTGCCCATATAACTGGATTTAATTAATCATCATCATTATAATCATCCTCTTCTACTTTACGGGTCGGTTTTATGGTTAGTAGCCATTTGGTCTGCCTCTCTCCAGCTAAACTTTCTGTTAGTTAAAGCATTTCCTATTTCACTATTCCAAGTTCTGACAGACCTGTCCCTTTTATGCTTCTTGTCTACAGTCATTTTCCAATTTGTTTAACTTCTCTTAACATCCACACTTTGATGATTCTTGGTTACTACCAACAATTCAGTTTTTGCGATATTTACACTCATTTAATATTTTTTAAATCCTTCATTCAAGATATTCAGGTTAACTTGCATGCTCTTGCTGAATTCGACACTAATACCAGATCATCAGCGTATCGTAATTCCGATATAAAGACTCAGACTGTTTTGGCTATTTCATCCAATAGGGTAATGATCAGCAACGGGCTTAGCACGCCACCTTGCCTTACTCCATTCTTTGTATTGTATTCCAAAGGGCATTATCAAATGCTTTTTCCAGATCTACAAAGCAAGAATATGGTATGTTATTATACTCAAGCGTTTTTTCGGCCAGTTGTCGTACGGTAAATATAAGCTTTGTTGTACCACGTTTTGGCCTAAATCTCTATTGATTATCGTCAAGGGTACCTCCAATAATGTTCCTTAACCTCTTTTCCAGTATTATCTCGTAGACTTTACTGGCTACAGTCAGTAGTAAGATTCCTCTGTAGTTCGCACACTTGCCTATCACCTGTTTTATGTAGTGGTACAATAGTTGCAAGAGTCTTATCGTACGGTATACTTTCAGTAATCTATACAATTTTAATAATTTTAAATAGTAATTCTAACCCTACTTCATTCATATATTTAATCAGTTCTGCCTCGATGTTATGTTACCCTGAGGCCTTACCATTTCTAAGTTTACCGATAGCATTTTGGAATTCTTCAAACGTGACTTCTTCTTCGGTAGTATTCTTATCTTCATTTTCAATTCCACCAGCATCCCTATTTAACACTTCCATAAAATACTGCTGCCATCTGTCAATAGTTTGTGTCTCTGAAACCAACAAATTACCCCCAGCATCCTCAATACCGGTCATTTTCCTCGTTTTATCTTTTCTGAGGTTTTTTATTGTTCTGTAGAGCAACTTAGCATTACCTCTGCTATCTCTCTCTCCATCTTATTACCAAATTCCTTCCATTTCTGGGTTTTAGCTACTTTAACTTTCTCTTTGATAGTTTTCCTCTGTTGTTTGTATTTTTCATCGTTGCTGGGTGTTTTATTACCTAGGTATATCTTTCGTAGGTTTTTCTTCTTAACGACTTCTATTTTTAAGTCCTGGTTTCAGCATGCCGTCAATTTAGATTTCCTTTCTCTAATTGCTCTGCAAACCTTTTTCTTCCACTCCACAAGCTAATTCCTTAAACCTTGCCCAAAAAACTTCAAAATCTTCTTCATTTGTCCAATTAGTTTTGTGCACTAACACTAAATCTATAGTTGAGTTTTCGTTCCTGGAATCTATTATGCGTGTATATTTGTGCTCATAAAAAGTATTACATACTCGCACATTATTTACTAAAAAAAATTCAGTAATCCGTTGTCCATTGCCATTCGATGTATTTTCCCTATGCGCACCTACTAGGTAACTAAGTTCGTTACTTGCACCGACACGGTTGTTAAATCACCAATTATTACAATAAATCGGTGCTGTTTTCTATCAATTTCATCCTGTAGGTAGTCTCAAAAATAATTTTTAATTTCTTTGGTCTTATTTTCCGAAGCGCCGTAAACAGTAACAATAGTTATCTTTTTATTTTACTCACTCTCAGCAGCCTGTTTGCAATTACTTTCCAATTTATAACGTTGTGGAACCAGTTATGTATAAGCGCCGCTACCTTTAATTGTGCTCGCTTAAACTCAGTAATTCCTCCATAAATCAAATAGTGCCCATTCTTTAAATTAATACAATTATTACCGGCCGATTACGTTCATGTCCGTTTTTTCAAACTCATCGATACGTTCATCAAGCGCTGCATATTCCATAAACCAAATTTCCACTTTTCGCTCAATTTTACTTTGTCATTCTTCTTTTTACCATCCCTGCTCTCTTTATTAATACCTGTATTTCCATTTGCCTTCTTTTTGTTCCTGTTCAGATCCGTTTGCATAGCCAACGTCGTCATCATATTCCAAGTCGGTTTATATTCTATTAGTTTTTTGCCCGTTGCTGGTCTGTTATTAAAGTTGTTTTGATCAGCTGATTAGTCTCTTTATCCCAAAATAGTTTTCGGTCGTTAATTTCTAAGTTCATATAACCGTTCTGATAAAATATCTTTTGGATCTGCCCTCTTTCGCTCTTTATTTGTTGCAATTTGCACTTAGTTAATGTATACTATTTGCCCTCTCTTTTGTTTTTTTTCACTATTTCAACTTTATTGTCGAAATTATCTAGTTCAACCAAACACGCTTTTCTACCAATTTTCCTTGCCGTATTAATCGTACGAAAAATATCCATTTCATTTTTGAAAACATTTTTGACTGAGCTAAAGGTCAGAGCTGGCGTTGTTGCATTACTCAGTTAGTAATGTTGGGTGTGCATTGTTCATGAAGTATGATCATAACACAAATTCTCTGGAGTTGAATAAATACCATGCGATAATTTAGATTTAAGTTCCCAAGAGGCTATGAATGAGAAAATCATGTCTTAAGCTTATTCCGGAAAATTATCTGTAAAATTGACAGTTTGCAATAGAAATAAGGCCAAATCATCAGTTTATAGATTATGTGCTGGCCTGCGACGTGTCTAATCTACACTCTACGGAAAAATTTCAGAGCCTACTGGGAACTAAAATTCCAATGATCGCTTGTTATTGTTCTATTTATTACAACTACTCTTTAGTGTTGAATATGATGCAGGGTTATCAGGTGTGTGACAAATTGTCTAAATTCTGGTACCTATTTTTAATTTTAGCGATTGATTTTTTAATATTATTAATTATTATTAATATCAGACGTATCTGGTTAAAAATACTACACAAAACAGGCTAATATAATTCAGAAATTATATGCTGCAGAACATATTTGGTGTCTGTCTGTCAAAGAAAATTGAAGGACGCTGTTGTCAGTACCAATATTATTGATAAAGCAACTCTCATTTCTGATTACGATTACTGCATTTCTTAACTCTACCTGACATCCACTTATTCCACCACACAATAACTACGTAAACAAAATAGTAAAATTAGTGAAATTAATCATATACAGCTCAATACCCAATTTGGGAAAAGTGTGTAAATAGTTATCCCCGGTTACAGACATTACCAAGGCTGCTCAGGAGATGTTGCATATTTCGTTTGATAGATTGGAAAAGTATACATTCTGATTACAAAGCAGCAACACATCTGTCTCTCTGGCAACAGATATCACATATAAAAGTAAAGTTTCGATTAACAAGAAAGAGTCTAAAGATGTAGTGAGTGCCTAGAAATATGTGCAAGAAGAATCTGAAGAGTTTTGCCAAAAATATCAGAATGTCCCACCCAAGATCCTGAAGAAAATAGCAAAGATATTGTTTACTACATATTTAATTGTTTTTCTAGAAACTGAACATGTCCGTGACGTACGCTTGAATAGTGCAGACGCGATGCTTCAAATCTCCTTACATAAGTAGGCGTGAGTTTACGTCCTTACCGTGCTGTAAATTATATTCTGGCCTTCCTGGGGCGTATACTGAAAAACCCCTATACACGGATCTAATATGTTTCGATGTAGGAGTGCCTATAAAAGTGTCATTGGAATCGGTTAAGCCAGTTTTGTGAAAGCCAATTTTAGTCATTTTCCTACCTATAATATTTGTTTTGCGAGGGCCGAAGGACAAAATACGCGTCCACTTATTTTCGATTTATTAACGCCAGTAAAATATCAAGATTGGCAACAGATTCACTGTGTCCTCCCTTTGTTATTTTAACTGATTAAATCCTGAACTTGATCTGTGAATCTGCAAAACGCAACAATCTGACATTGAAAAAGAAGGACGTTCAAGAATTTCAGAAAGGCTGATGTGGCTTCTTGTTGACATCATTCGGGCTTATCAAATGCAGGTTTTGCAACACAAGTTCCTTTGACGTCTAAAGATCCAACAATTCTTTGTTTTATGAAACACAATAAAAGTAATTTAGCTTGATTTTGTTTCTTCATTTCACTTCCTCACTTAATCTAATTTATCTAATATGAGAGATGTTGATTTTACAATTTCACAATTCTTTTAGATGTACTATGAAAATTGTTTGTTTTTATTTTAATTTGTTAGATTATTTTAAATAATTAATTAACACAAACATCAAATTGTAAATTAAGTAATTAACAGCAATTCGAAAAAGATAACATAAAACAAAAAAAGTTTTCTTGGTTTAAATTAAACAACACTCTGTATAATCAAAAAAATAATAATTTGTAAACGCTGACTACTGAGTTTCATATTTCTTTTATTTAGTATGCAAAAAACTCTAAATTTTCTTAATTTAATTGTTGATTCTAGATTAATTCTTTATTTTCTATTATATATCAAATTATTTTACAAGGTCTTGCTAAATTACATTGTAATTCTTCACTGATTTTTAAATTTAACTTTTCCCTGATTGTATGTAATATCACTGAAACAGGGTCTTTTATTCTTTGTACATCCAAATTCGATTCCGCAATTTGCTATTCTTTTAATTCTAACATAAATACTAAACTAAAATTTTTCAAAATATGATATTTCTTAAAACTATCTTTACAAAATTTCTTTTTTAATTATTTGTAGATAACTTGAGAAATATTTCAAAAATTTTAATGATAGGTATGATAAATTAAAATGGGATGGAGTATATTCTAAAAAAATCTGTAGATAAAATGGTAAATAATCATACAGAAAGTCTAGAAGACGTTTATGGTTTTTTTGGTTTTAGAGCGTGTCACGATATGTGTATGTAATTTCAATTCGTGTAGAGATAAATACAAGGCTCGAACGTTTTGGTAAAAATTCAAAAGTCCTTCGTCTTGTTTGTAAAAGAACAATTTGTTTCAGGACAAAAAGGTTGAGGTTCATTAAATTGAATAAATTTATTTTTTATTAAAAAAAATATGTCAAGTAATGACACAGGTACTCATGTTAAAGGAAAATGATTATAGAACGTCTGCGTCTTTATTTTTATTCTACTGCTCGTAAATTTTTTTTAGATAATTATCTTTA
Organism: Ignelater luminosus; assembly: GCA_011009095.1. NCBI lineage: Eukaryota > Metazoa > Arthropoda > Insecta > Coleoptera > Elateridae > Ignelater > Ignelater luminosus. The sequence continues at coordinate 34,939 of VTPC01090543.1, read as the reverse complement.
ATCGGATTTCATTATTACTGAATTTACATATTCAAAAATAAATTTAGATATCATACATATAATTATGTACAATATTTTAATGTTGCTCTTTCTGTTGCAGGTAAGCCACTTTAAAGTAAATAGTCTAGTCAACTTAAGTGGTAAGTAAATAATTAGTAAAATGAAGAAGTCTAACTACCAAGGTATAGTGTGTTTCACAAGTTCCATATTGGCTATTTTTTGCCTGACTTCACCAAAAATTATGATCGAGGTGTTATTCGATTCGGATTGGTATTTAGAAACTTTTCGAACACTTTGAAGTCTAGCGCAAAAAACTTGCAAAACTAATAAACAAATTCGTAAAAAAAGGGGTTTTGTTTTTTGCAAATATCTCGGAGAATATTGCATATATCCGAAATCAAAAAAAAGATCCTTAACGAGCAGCAAAATTTCCTAAATTCTGGAATTGTACCACCAATATTTATAATTTTAATTTAGATGTGAAAATAGGGCTAAAAACGCGTGATCTGGCCGCCGCGCGCGCCGCTTAATTTCCTCTCTTTAACAAAAAAATTTTTTTTACCTATTAAATATAAATATTTGGGAATAAAAAAATTCAGGTATCATTGGGATACATGAATGAACAATAATCCATCGGAAAAAAATTTTTCCCACAATTTGTTTATTAGTTATGCTTTTGTTAACTCAAGACATTTTACCAATTGAAAGTTTACATAAAATCTATGATATTATCTAAACTAAAAACCTGAGATTTTTTTCACTTCTTGAACTTATTCTCCAAGGGCTACAAAACAGATCGCCGTTGGAAAAATTAAAAAATTGTCAATCTCCACTTTTTTATAAACAATCAAAGATTGGTAAAATTTCTTTTATTTTTAAACGTTCTGAAGCTCGGTAGAAAACAAAATATTTTACAAACTAAATAGTCCAGTCAATCTGTCATCAAATAGGGTTGGTTAACTCGCATCAAATGGTATAGTTCTGATTTTTATATGTGTGTTATATGATTGGGTCTTAATGATGAATTTAAGTTTTCGACCTCGGCCAAGCGCGCAAAGTATCTAAAATACCAAAAAACCGCAAAATTTCCGATATTTGTTTTTATTTTTGGCAATTTTCAACCTGAAGCACTCTTTTTTCGGCAAAACTTAATTTTCCAAGTCAACTAAGTTTGTAATAATTTAAGACCAGAACGGTTTCTTTAGGCTTGGTAGGTTTCAAGATTCCGCAAAATTTTCGATAATTCTTCGGGTTTTGTCGGTTTTAATCTTGTCGACAAAGATGATTAGCTTTGTTTTTGAAGTAAATTGAATTTGTGACAATTCAAGGCGGAAACGATTTCTATAGACCTAATAGTTTTCAAGATACAGGTCTTTTAAGTTTTACCTTTTTTTCCACTTTTTACCATTTTGTTTTTATATCGAATTTAGTTAGGCTATCCATCAGGTATTACCCAAAGCTATAACCAAGAGCTATGAGCATGTTCATCGAGCTAAGGCATTCTCATATCCTGCTGTCATATTTGATGAAACAACCATTACTCAATAAAGCAAACAAAATTCGTTTTATTGAAATGCTAAAGACATTTCTGGAAAAAGCTAAAGTGCAAGTGCAACAGGCAGTCGAAGATGTCAATACGCTGATTGTAACCACTGCCATTTCTATGGCTTCTCAATATGACATCGTGACGATTGCTGAAGGAATTGACCTGCTAGTTCTCTTAACAGGATTGGAAAAATGTTAGAGAAATATATTCTTCTAAAAATGTGGGAGAGGAAAAACTCCGGATGTTCATTACTTAACAACTTCCTTGAAGTGTGCGTCATCGGCTGAACATATATTATTTATTTATGCGTTCAGTAAATGCGGCGCCACATTTGTTCCTTTTGGCCATGGAAAGATGAAATTTCTCCTGAAAATACAAAAACAACCAGGCCTCAAGGAGAAGATTAGCGTTTTCCTTGGCTCTGACACTACACCTGAGCAGGTAGCTAAAGCAGATGAGAGCTTCATTGTTACACTATACGAGAAAATTTGAACCAAAACCTTAGCAGTCTACACTGTCAGCTGTTTGCAAGGGCTGCAGTAAAAACAAATTTTAACCTTGCGAGATTACCGCCAACTTGAGATGCAGTCCTACCATCACATAAAAATAAACTTTCTTTCTTTTTCTGGCATCTAATTAATTTTTACGGTTCCTTTTTGCAAGTGCAAAAGTGGTTGAGAATTGAGAAAAATCCCGTTGATTGCAGCTGAGTGGTCACCCCCAAGGACTTACTTTTAAGAAGATGGAGAATGATTCAGCCCCTTCATCCCTATTGCAATTAAAATCTTGCAGTTGCAAAAAGAGTTGCAGGAATGCCTGTAGCTGTAGGAAATCTGACTTGAAATGTTCACAAGTGTGCACGAATTGCAGAGGTTAGTCATGTTGAAAATGTGCCAGAACTTATTCTTGACGATGATTTTCCCGGACCTCAACCCTGCATTAGAAGATTTAAACGAAATCTCTTTGTATGGATACAGTTCACGAAAAGATTGAAAACGTGAAGAAAACGGCCATTGAAGTGCAAGAAGAAGAAGCGTCTAGTGACTGAGTTGAAGGCAGTTCCTAGTCCAACAAAAACATAAAAATTTTTGTAATTTATTAAAATTCTTAATTATTATTAAATTATGAGAACATGCAGAAAAGTTTCCAAATTTCCTGACACGCGAAATGCGCAAAAGGAGAAGCTTACTGCACAAGAAAGAGAAAGAAAATTGTAAAAATCATTCTTTTCAAGAAACATTCGTCCTTACATTAGCGGATATTCTAGGTTAGGTTCAGTTTTGTTTTGATGGAGAATAAAATTGTTTAAAATTATCAATAGCTTCAATGAATGGTAAAGTTTCTGAATCGCTAGCAAACAAAAGTCAAACAGCTTAACAACTCAACGCATCAATAGCTTAAGATAAAAATGGCGCATAACGAATAGCAACGTTTTTAGTTTGAACTGTAGGGTCGTCTAGCTAGAATTTGTCTTCTGTGCATCAAATTTGCGTGTCACGAGGTTTGGAAACTACTCCACATGTAAAGAATATATCTTATTATATTTAAAAAGTTTTTGACTTATTTTCTAAACATTCTACAAGCTAAGTCTTCAAAGCGATCGAGTTTACAATTTTTTAAAACTTAATTGACTTTAAAAACAAATGTACCAATTTTTGTCAAAAAACCAGTGCTTCAGGGTTAATTCTACAAAAACCAAGAATTTCACCTTTTTTGGTAAAATGTGATACTTTGAAGAACTGTATCTAGATAATTACCAAGCCGACAAAAACCGTCCTGGTCCTAAATTGTTGCAGATTTAGTTGAATTAGAATTTGGCCAAAAAAACAGTGCTTCAGGATTAAAATTGCTAACAATTGAAAAAAAGGTCGAGAATTTTGCGGTTTTTTTGGATATTTTAGGTACTTTCCGCTTTTGGTCTAGGTCGTAAACTTAGATTCATCATTAGGACACAACGATATGAAACATTTAAAAATTAGAACTACCTCATTTGATGCAAGGTAAAATGGACAGATTGACTGGACTAAAACTAAATGTGATTCATTTAAAAAATTATTATATTTAAAGACATTTTATCTGTGCATTCTTTAAATTTACTTTAAGAAAACTATTTTTCTGAAATCGTTTATCCAACGGCCTCAAAGGTAGCCATTTGAAAACAAAAATATAAACGGTAAACAGCATAAAACAATAATAAATAAAAATTAATACATAAAAAAGGGGCAATATTTTCAACACAACGAAAAACGAAAAAAAGGTTAATGAAATATAAAGATTGTAAGACAATTTCTTTATTTTTTCTTAGACAAGGGATAACAAATTGAATTTCTATAGAGAGGTCATAAAGTTGAAAAATTAGATTTTCAGCAATGAAAAGGGTTCTATTATTTATTTTGGAGGTTGTTGTATTTACTGCAACAGTGTATTGACAGAAAGTCTATAAATACAATACCAAACATAAATTCAATTGATATATCGGGGCTTCGCAATTCTCTATTTACTTTTGACGTTCCTTGTGAACATCACATTTTACACAATTACTGTCCTAACTTTTGAATAGCCGTTTTATACAATATATCCAAGTTGTGTGTGTATCCTTCAGAAATTCCCATTTCTTGTTCCTGTTTTACTGTCAGAAAGGAATGTTTGGAAGAAAATCGCTTATTTGGAATTTATATAACTTTATGAATTTGTATTTTTCGTTAGATAAATATACAAAATTAAAAAATATATTTGTCATTCAGTTTATTATATTTTTAAACAACAAGAAAATCTTAAAATCTTTTCAATGCTTGTCTCTTCAATGTAAATACAAACGATCAAAGTGGAAAAATGTAATTGTGCTAACACATTTTAGAACGGATGTAGCAGATCGGAAAATGTCAACTATACCAAGTTTTATAACTGATAGACAAACGTGGTCCATACAAATATGTTTAACTCAGACCGCAGAAGCCTATTGCATTTATTCCTATATCACTTCACTAAACTTGACCACTTCTAAATAAAAAACATCTGCGTTTAAACAATTTAACTTTCACCCTGGCCCTAGTTGTCTTTTACCTTAAGGAAAGAAATCAATTAACCAAGTAAAAGTATTCATAGGCGATGCCCAGATCGATTTCCCGAAACCAAAGTAAGGAACCGAGAATACAAACAAACATAAATTCTTTACAATGATGGCTGAGTTGTCTTTGTTTTTGGTTAATAATTATTAGCATCCAGTTTTTGTTTTATTTCCACCAAGCCAGAATTTACAAAACCACTAGCGCTGTTGAATTATTTTACTTCACCCCTTCTGGTCTTAAGTAACAGGTTTTTGACATGACATTCACTACTGTGATTTTTAGGCCATTCCTCAATAGATTTGATACATCCTGACTTCTATAGAATGTTAAAATGATGGACGAATTGTCGGATGATTCTTGAATCGTTCTGGAGCTTTGTCTTTGTTTTCGGTTTACTCCATCATCACACTCAGAAGCAACATCACTTGCATTTTCAGCCCTTTTCAATTTTTGTCTAGCTTTCTAAATGAAATCTTGAATCAGAAGAATAATATTTTATAGATCTAATTAATAATTTGATTATCATATTTTACAAACCTGTTTAATAAAATAGGTGCCGAACACTATACAGCTCCCAGTGTTTATCTGGAACATGACCTTGAGTGAGGGATTTATTAAACCGCTAGACAATTTGGAGAATGGCCAGAATTATTCTTTTGTACTAGGAGTTAACCATTCCTTCCTAATAAGGCTAACTCCACCACTAGATACATCAAATTCTACCATCGCGTATGAAATTGCGAAATGTGTAGCAGACCTTGACAGTAAAATCAAGAACTAAAATCACAAACACACGGGTTAAAGAACGTGCCCTTGACATGCCCTGGAAGTACTATCTGTTTTTTTTTACGTTACAAACCATACTCCTCATAATTTATTAATTTCTAGGTTATTTTATTTTGTTAATACAGTACTACAATGAAGAACTGAACTGTCGTACGCCACACATGATTCAGTTTATCCAAATGACGCTGCCTTCAGTTTCTGAACTGACAGTTCTTGGACTGCAGGCAATCTCTAGATTTAACCATACATGCACATACCCAACAAAAGTTTTGTCAGACATGAAGGTTCACACAGTGATACAACAATGTTTAATAAAACAGCCAACAAACAAAAATTAGAAGCACGTTTTGTAATTCTCTTATTACAGGAACCGATAATTAAAGCAACAACCGTTTTTTGAGGCAGAGACTTGCTGTTGGAACGTGAACGCAATTTTTCATAGTAGTCGAGGAAATAAAGCAGAAAAGGTCGAAAAAAAAACTCGCCAAGATGGATTTTGATGCGGTTTGCGGCAATCGATTCTGTGAGTTGTCTAGAAAAAATGCTTTCTTTGGTTTTTTGACGTTTTTTGTTATTGCATTTCTACAGAGCATCTTTTTGGATGCACTTTAATGCAGTTTGAAAAAAATGACAAAATGAGCCAAAATGGGCCAGATTTTTTCACTCGGGAGTTTTTTGGCTCGCTGATCACGAATCCGGCGTGAGTTCTCCGGAAAAACCATCCTGGCAGTGAAAAAACGAAAAACTTGGCCTATTTTTGGAAAAATTTTTTTTGTTCGTAGACATTTTGAATTTTAACTCGAAAGTGGGTCCTAAGAGGTTTTTTTGGTCGCTGCTCACGAATCCGATATCGGTTTTTTGGAAAAATTACCCTGGCCGTGGAAAATCAGAAAATTTTGCCCAATTTAAAAAAAATTTTGAAATTTCCGTTCGAAAATGGGTTCTAGATAGTTTTTTGGGAATTTCTATGTAGTCGACATGTTTGGAACCAGTTTGCACTGTTGCAGTAAAAATTGCGAAAAACCCGTAAAAAATCATTGGGAAATCTTAAAAAAAACGTGTTTCATGTCGATTTCAGGGTAATAGAATGCTGCCAGTTTGAAAATAACAACGAAAACATCTAGAAAAAATATAGTTTTAAAAAAAATTTTTTATATATAGATATAATATGTATTATACATACATATTTAAAGAAAATGGCAAAATTTTCCATTTTCCACGGCCAGGATTGTTTTTACGGAAAACTAATGCCGGATTCTTGATCAGCGGCCCACAAAATCTATCTAGAACCCATTTTCGAGCTTCCGAAATTAAGCAAAATTTTCCGATTTTCCACGGCCAAAGTGGTGTTACCGGAAAACTATTATTGGATTGGTGATCAACGGCCAAAAAAACCTTTTAGGATCTATTTTCGAGTTCAAATTCAAAATGTTCACGAAAAAGAAAACTTTTTCCAGAAATTAGGCCAAATTTCCCATTTTCCCACTGCCAGGATGGTTTTTCCGAAAAACTAATTTTGGAGTTGTGATCAGCGTCTCAGAAAACTATCTAGAAACCATTTTCGAGTTAAAATTCCAAAATGTTTTCCGAAATTGGGCAGGATGTTCCGATTTTCCACGACCAAAGTAATTTGTCCGGAAAACTATTATTGGATTGGTGATCAGCAACCAAAGAAACCTTTTAGGATCCATTTTTGAGTTAAAATTCAAAATGTTCACGAACAAGAAAACTTTTTCCAAAAATTAAGCCAAATTTTCCATTTTCCCACGGCCAGGATAGTTTTTCCGAAAAACTAATGTTGAATTTGTGATCAGTGACCCAAAAGACTATCTAGAAGCCATTTTCGAGTTATAATTTCAAAATTTTTTCCAAAATTGTGCAGAGTTTTCCAATTTTCCACGGCTAAAGTGGTTTTTCCGGAAAACTATTATTGGATTGGTGATCAGCGACCAAAGAAACCTTTTAGAATCCATTTTCGAGTTAAAATTCAAAATTTGTACAAACAAGAAAAATTTTTCCAATAATTAGGCCAAGTTTTCCGTTTTTCCACGGTCAAGTTCACTTTTCCGAAAATCTAATGCGGGATTCGTGATCAGCGACTCAAAAACCCTCCGAGTGAGAAAAAGTTTGTCTCATTTTGTCGATTGTTTTCAAACTGCATCAAAGTGTATCCAAAAAGATGCATTATCCTCTGTAGAAATGCAATAACAAAAAACGTCAAAAAACCAAAGGGAGCTTTTTTTCTAAACAACTCACAGAATCGATAGCTGCAAGCCGTATCAAAATCCATCTTGGCGATTTTTTTTGTTTTACTTTGGCCTTTTTTCTGCTTTATTTCCTCGACTATAGGCTTTATTACTTTTTTCGCGTTTATTCGAATAAGATCTGCTTTTAATTTTCCATAAACATGGAAGTTGTCGATACAAATTAATAAATTCAGTCAAAAGGTCGTTTTTTTTGCTCGGATCTGTCATTATAAAAAACGATGAAACAAAGAAATTTACCAACTAGTTGAAAGTTGCAGACTGAAAATTCGATCTGCAGGTTCTGTTCAATGCACCTGTCGCCGGCCTGCATGTGTACTGTAAATCGACGGTTCCGAACTGTAGACCGATTGTGCATCAATGCCTACCTCAAAGTAACTCCACACCACATGTTTGTTTCGAAAGAAAAACTTAACACGACAAATCACAATCGCTACAACAAAATGACCGACCGATACGATGTGGGTTAAGGTGGTAAAGCAGTGCGCATTTTGGCATAATTTTCTAATTCATTGTATTCATGCTATTTGTATGTCTTTGTTTTGCATGTGTCGTAAAGACCAAGATTATTTATAATTTATAATTCATAAAATAGAAATACTTTAATAAATTATCGTTTTTACTCCATCATCGAGTCTCTTACGTCTCTCCAATAATTCAGATAAAAATTTATTATATAAACAATCATTTTCATTGCTATATTATTTATACAATTAATCTCCAACGTTGGGAAATGAAAAATACTCGCCGAAAATACTGAACCGACAAACCTTTGTCAATTTTGGGCCAACAACAATAAATACTAGCTGAAAATACCGAATTGGACAACCTTTTGCCAACGTTGGGCCAACAATGAAAAATATTCGACGAAAATAACAGAATTCGACAACTTTTTGCCAACGTTAGACCAACAATAAAAAATATTCGTCGAAAATACCTAATTCGACAACCTTTTGCCAACTTTGGGCCAACAACAATAAATACTCGCTGGAAATGCTGAGTTAGGACAAATTTTTGCCAGTGTTGGGCCAGCAATGAAAGATACCCACCGAAAATAACAGGGTTCGACAAAAGTTTGCAAACGTTGTGCCAACAATGAAAAGTGGTTGGCAGAGACTACAATATACTCACCTTCTCCCAACATTGAGCCAACTGATAGTTTTCTTTGGCAAAATAACCCACGGTTTCCTAACCAATTCCACAAATTACTTACGTTGGGCTAACGGATCGTGCTACTGGGGAAGCACCAAAAGGAATCTAGTGAGGTGTTCTGTCATGGTTTCTTGCAGTGTATCTTCTGAAATAGTATTCTCCGTAGTAATAGTGTCACAACATTGTAATTTTTTATAAAAATTATGATATATCGGTGGTATATAGGGTAACAGCTTATTTTGCTAAATGGGCCCTTTGTATTTGGGTTCCAGTTCATTAAGAATTTTTTAGTTTGCTACTCGTTCTTTTTGCCTATGTTTAAATTCCTTGTAAAATGCATGTTTTACAAACATAGTGTTGGGATGATTAAAATCAAATCGGATACATCTGACTGGCGAAAATTTGAGCAATTTTTTATTAACGCACGAATGGTTTCTGTAATTTGTCTAAATGATAAAATATTTTTATTTGTCAGTTTAATAACCCCAACGATTTGTTCTCTTGCACTTCACCACAGCTTTACACCAATTTTGTGGTACCATTGCTGGTGGCATGGTTTTCTTACATTTTTCAATAATAGCGAAATCCCAGTACGATGGAAAATGTGTATGGCCTGATATAAGAAGCAAAGCCATAAACAGATGACTGACCAATTTTTGTTCTGGTCTTCGCAATTATCGGTATATACAATTATTTCTTCGAAAGAAGGAGTATGATTTTTGATGTGCTTAAAGAGAATATTACATATTTTTTCACTTCCTCTTCTGGCAATATTCTCACTCCACATGTGCATTTTCTACGTTCGTGGGTTCCAAGGTTATACCTTCACAATTTCCGTAGATAGAAAGCAGATCTCACACTTAAATTCTGTGTTGGAAGAGTTTGTTGTAGATTGTTTGTTGTTTCCTTCTTTCATCTCTTTTTTCGGGCTATCCTGCATTGCAGCTATTTTTTGTGGTGTAATTCTAACTTCATTTTTAATTTGCCATGAACAGACTGATCGTCTGTTTTTGCTCCAATCTATACATGTAGGCCCTCGTAGGTTTGACATGTGTCACTAGTAGGCAATTTGAAGCCAATATTATATTTCTCACAGAAAATTCTTCTGTATTTATCTTAGGATACAGGAACAAGGTTTCTTTCTTTGCACCAGTTCAGGTAATAGTCTTTATATAGTCGCGAAGTGTTTAAATCATGGTCTAAATAAACCTTTGATGGATTATCACGTCTACTGTAATGACTAGAATATTTTGGAATTCAATCGATATGGCCCCGTACTGATTTCACAACAACTTCGGAAGTATTGGTTGCTCGCTTTAGATGAGTACCACGCTTGTCCTGTGATGCTCTGCTAGCACCTTTATTAATCTGCTGGCATAGCAGTTGAATTCGTTTCTGGGAATGTTAAATCGAAGAAAAGATGTCTTTTTCGTTAATTTTGAAATAATATGAAATTGTGGAATTTCTTCTTGATACAGCGTTGGACTTGTAAAACCGTTTTGGCTTTTGAGATTTCGTTGAAGAAAAAAGGCATTTTGGAGATCGTAGCTACCTAAACTCCAAAATGAATTAAAAATTTCTTGTTTTTTTCCTTCTAATATAATTCCCTAAAGTTTCTTTTACAGTGACATGAAGCACCCATTTCTCTAGCTAGTATTACTTTGCTGTGTTTATTTTTGTACAGTAATCCAGTATTTCTTTTACGTTTTCTTTAAATTTTTTTTCACCAATGTTGTTTATTCTCCAGTGAGACTTCATGTTTGCGTGTTCTACCATAGGTTGTTTAGAACATCGAATAGGATGGAGAAGTGGAATCGTCATCCTGACTAAATAAGGAGAATGCATATAGTTCAATAATAAAACCATAATCAAAACAACGAGAAAGTACCAAATTAATTTTGATGAGGAAGGTTGTATGCCACATTCTACAAATGAAAAGCCATCGGTAATAAAATGGCATACGCCACACAGCAACCTACTCATAGATATTTCTGAATCATTTGTACTGTTTTCAGCGTCACTACCTAATAACACGTAATCCTTATTCTTTACGCTGCGGTGAATTGCATAACCCTGAGTTTAATTTCATATTTTCGATTTATTTGATTTGTTCCTTTGGCACGGTAATACCCGAAATTTGGGTAACATTCAATGTTAATATACATGCATGATCTCTTCTTATCATCTCTATTCAAATAAAATTTCATAAATTCATATTCACTAGCAGATACTGTATTTTTCATTTTATTCATAGTCTTATCTGAGAATACCAGAATATTTCCGCATATTTATAAGCAAATGTCATTCTAAAGCTACATCTAGGTAAAACTGACTAATGTAAAAAATCTTTGAATGTGAATGTCTATTGCTCTACATCTTTCTTTTTGATCCCTACCGTTACATCGCGCTTCTACACATCTATTTTGAAAAAAATGCAGGTGAATAAATACATCCTAAGTATTTTTTCTTCTCATCCTCCTCTTCAATTTCTTTCAGTCTCTGTGTTTGGATACACCTTGTGTTGACTAAGCATTTGCAAGACGTTTTTTCCTAGCCCAGGTTTGTAAGGCCCAAAATCTAGTAAAAGTTTCTCTTTTCTTTATTGCTCTGTAAAACACTGTCCTTGTGAGATACTTTTTTCTTCTGCTCCTTTAAGACGTGCCTTTAATTTGCTTTTCTGACTGACAAGAACAAAACATGTTTATCTGTTTGGTACTCGAGACTGCTATTAACATCTTTATTTTCTTCTACACATGTATTATATTTGTTTTTGGTTTGTTCTATGTTGCTTGGTTTGTAACTTCGAAAATTTACTTTTTTATTTCATCTACAACTTACTAAAATTTTACAACTACACTATAATTATAAACTGATGGAAAACATGACGAATACATTAAAATTAATTTTTTGGTACATATTAACTGTTTATTGCTTCAAAGTTGTGTAGACCTACAAACAACGAATATTTGTTGAAACCAACAGTACTAACTATATGATACAACAACAATCAGATAAACGTCATTGCCATGGCCAAAATATGGCAGACTTCACATAAGCGTTTTTATTTTCTTTGATTTACAACTTCACTTATTATAGTACGTTTGTATTTTAATAGTAATTTTGTAGATCTTGACGTTCGTCCCTCCGAATATATTTATTTTGATAATGGTAGGTGAAGCCGTTATAGCTTCGTACTACATCAAAATACAGCTTGGGTATTATTAATGTCACTTAAGATTTGGTCATGGTTACAACGATCTAGCGATTTGTTAGATTGGTAAACACGTCTGCAGTGCCTAATGTGCTATTGATCTCCTTAGTAGGAATTGCCCTCAAAAATAATTCTTTTCAAACTGTTGCCCTAGCGTCTTCCTAGAAGTTTCTATAACCCTTAATAATTTTAGAAACTGGACTAATGTCGGACGATTTGCTGCAGCTTCTTTCTCATCTATTTTATTACTGGCAAGTTTTATTTGTTTTTTCTTGGTGTACATTTCACGTTCGTCTTTGTCGTCTATTCTTCCGTCATTAATTTGCTCCAAACATTCGCTTATCTGCTCCACAGGTAAGTTTAGTTTATCTGAAAGAGATGACACTTTTAGAGTTTTCGCCGAGACGGCGTCAATACTTGGCTTATTTGACCCAAGAAGACATTTTCAGGTCTTCTAAAGAAGGCACAAATTCTCATCATTTACTTTCTATTGTTTTATTTAGATTTTGGTCATGGAAATAATTGATCTTTCCTTGACCAACAATGTTAACAAACTTTTCGTAAGTTATAATAAATAAGGCAAATATATATTGCACTCAAACTGTTGAAAGATCTTTGTGTTTCCCAAACACTTAGAAAAATCGATACTATCCCCATTAAATACCCTTATCATTGCTTCTGGATTAATCGATGTGTTAACTACAATTCATAATAGAGGGGCAAAGTTTTGTAACAACTTGGTTTACATCGACTACACCATTTTCTAGCTACCTTTTTTTCAAGCCTGCTTAGTTGGGCGAAAAAAAACACATCGGAGTGTTGAGGAATTCTAGTTGCATTTGGATATAATGCAATTAGTTCTATTTTGAGCCCAAAACAAAGTTTGCTAACCTTTTAAGTCAAATGTGTTTTGTGTCTATTCCCAAAAATATCACTGCTAGTTTAATATTTTTTTAGTAAGTATGGATGGAAACAAAGTTTGCAATGAATTCAAAAAATATTTCTGAGGTCATTTTTATGACTTTCCAACGTAATGGTACGCTTAATGCAACTTTTTTAGGAATTCTTTTATATCCGTGTATAATCATAGGAAGGCAAGTTTTTCCACTGGCTGAAAAAGTAAACATCACAGTCAGATTTTCTTTTGATCCTCCATGTTCTACTGTATACACATTGTTTTCACCTTTGCGTACTAGTACCTTACCGGTAGTTGGGCAAATCTGGAAAGCACTCTCGTATCCATTAAACAATCTTATTGGATCTTGAATGGCATCTTATAGCTTTTTCTTCTGCAATGTATACTGAAATTTCTTGGAACAATATCCTGATATTTTTTTCAATAGCACATGCGCTTGCAGATGTAACTGCTTTTCTAGTTCTTTGTACAATATTCCAATGCTGATTTAAATAGCCTTTACCCAGCCGTCACCAGCTCTATTATTTTTAAATGGATTAGCACGTGGATGATTATTCAAAAAAGTTTGAACTCTAGATTTAAGATCTTTTTTCCCTGGGAATTCTTTTGTAGCTAACCCTACTATAATCTAGTTGCTAAACAGCTCCTCCTCTTTGACTGTTGGAACTTAACGGGGATCGAATGTTTGTTTGTAACAAGGATTTTGGAGTTTAAACAACAAGGTTGATTTTGGTACACCACATTTTGTCGCTCTTGGTCGGAGTTTATCTCCATGGCGCTGAACTTTAGCTATTGCTGCTTTCATAGCTGCTTTATTGTACCGTCTTTCGGACATTTTATCCTCTTTATTCTAAAATAAAAATTTGTCTTGTAAAAAACTAACCTTCTTCCGTATAGCCTCGTTCTTCAACCGTTATTTAAATTTTAATTCATTTATTTGAGTGAATTTTAGCAATTATGATTTGTATTTAAGGGCAAAAGTATTGGATGTAGTTATTGGAGACATGCAATGTCTAGCTATACAATAACTGTATAAATAATCCAAATTTTAAAATAATTTTGTGAATAACAAGCATACACTTGGATTGTTGCTTAAATATGGTTTAGACATACTGAATCATCTTCAACATAATTGGTATTTGCCCTTTATAAGGCATACTCTTCACAAATTTCTATTTAGTGCTGATTCGTTGGTAGCAACTACCGTTTTGCGAAGATAGAAAACGTCTACATAACTTAACATTGATTTGAGAAGCAGAAATATTTGCAAACTATTACTGGAAAAATTGGCTTTTCCATGCTCTTGCAGTCAAGACTTTTAGGCAGATTTCAGATGGTTAATTACCTCAACCAAAGCATTAGGTTCTCAGTGTAATTAGAAAAAAATAGTTAGGGACCCAGTCCTCCTGTTTGAAAAAACTTTTTCTGTTTATTTTAGTATTTTAGAATTGCATTTATTGTTTCTAAAGACTTTATGCTCTATTACGGAAAAACCCAAAATTAAATTATAACAACCAAAGCTGCTGAGTTGATGACTAAACAACCCAAAAGAAAGTTAAATTGGTAAGGAAGTCAACCTCAAGGAACAACACAATAATTCAGATGAAGTCCTTTACCTCAAGTTCGTTGAGAGCTAAAAGCTATTTAAAGGAATATGTACCAATACGTACCAAATAAAAGAATCCACTTAGAGAAAGTTTTCAAAATAAGACTTTAACTCGAAAAAGGAAAATCCAGGCAGTCAGAATTAAGGTAATCAGATTTAAATTCTGCTAGAACTTGTTACTTGTGCACTTCGTAAACCTACCAGCCTATCTCCAAAGCACAACTGAAGCAAAAATGAAGGTTTTGGTTGGAAGCTCAAAGTCAAAAAAGAGAACTGAGCAAAAGTTATGTAATACCTTTCAAAATAAGAAACAAAAACGAGATGATAATAATACACTGGGTTCTCTAGCTCAAAATCGCAACTACGCCGTAATAACCAAAAGGGGCCATCAATACCAATGAGTCAGTTACAAAAAATGCAATTCCAATAGAACAAACGTTGCAATGGCCAACGCTGATATACGTTTTTTGATAAACATGTTGCAAAGAAATCGAAGCTGCCAGGTTCCCACACAAGCACTTACTAATTGGTTACAATAATAGAGATCAGCTTGTTGTTCCGTCTGATGGTTTGCACAAACCATACTGCCCATACCTAAAATCTCACAGCATTCACATAAAGTAAACGATTAGAGAAGATCATCTGTAATGAAAAATTTCCTTTGGAGCCAAAAAGAACATTCTGTTCAAAATGGAATTTAAAATTACAAGAAAAAAAAAAGAAGATAAAAAGTACGTTCTCTCCTCTTCTATGATCATTTACTAGTTTCCTGATAAACACCTAAAAATTTCGATTGAGTCTAATCACTGTATTGTACCCTAATTTTGATTTTTGATGGGATCAATGAACGATATTCTGTGAAGCTTTGAGATTTCGTGACGGAATGAGTAAATGAATTAATTAACAAATGTGTGTAATCTTTACTGAACCGTGTGAGGTACCTAATATTTGATTCTTTGTTTACTATAAGCTTGCGCAAATTTATTTTTGAGTGGAAAATGGTTAGAACTTTTAGGGTACCTAGTTAAAGATGCACGTGGTACTGTGCAGGTCTTATTTTTGACAAGGGGTTTCATATTATGAAGCTAAAAGTGGTCGTTCTCAAAAGCTTTTCTAAAACATCCTGAGCACCTTTACCCTACGAGACACCTATTACCTGTAGTATCAGTTTGAAATAAAAAACTACTGTAACAGCTCTTTCTTTCACCATCTCCTTCTTGTCTAATTTCTTGGGACAAAAGCTAATAATCAAGCGTTTAGTACATGACTACTTTATTATTAATTATAGCCATAGATGGTAGAGATATTCTTGTCTCCAAAGTCTGCTTCAGGACAATTCTCTTGGTTTCTATCCTAGTGATAAAAATTAGCAAATTTTTTATGCACTTGACGATCATGATGTAACAGTTTCTTAACAGAATTTTGTTAAATGTGTTTTAGTAAGATCTACGATAGCTGATGGAAAATGTTTCGGTCGTATAAAATTTTTCCCTAAACCTTCATCATCTTATATGCTGTTTATTTTTGTTTTAGTTTGTCCGAGTTAGCATATTATGATTTATGTACCTTGATAGATCTACGTATACAGGTAGGCGGTATTATCTTCAGGAACTCTTACACTGAAGAACGTAAAGGCCTACTTTGAAGTTATCAGATATAATTAATTAGTTCTCTAATATAAAACAGTAGTCTAATTATCTAGTTTGTGATTTTAATAAAAGTGTCAATTATTGGTATGTAAATTCTTGTTTACACAAGAATAATATGTTCTATATACTATTGAAAAATTTGTAATTTTAAGTTTTAATTGCAATCTGCATATTGATATGCAAATTAAATAATTATTTGGTAATTTATTCAAAAATTTATTTCTCCTCTTTCTTTTAGATAAAGTTAGACAAAAGTAGCTACGATCTCCAAATAAAAAAATTTATTATTTAAGGTACTCAAATTTACAAAGATAAATAAATATTCAGTTTGTAGACAACTGTAAAAGTAAATCTATGAAAGTAAAACCTTCCATTTTATCTTTGATATAATTTTACATAGTAAGAAAGTATTTTTCTTTTCGTTCTAGTGATGCTTTAATCTACCAGATATTAAATTTTCATACAGACTAAGAGCCTCAAAGGAGAATCTTTTAAAGCAGTAAATTTTAATAATTTAATTTAATAAGACTGACTTTAAACTAAGCTACAGGTAAAGTAAACACAAACTTTAAATAAACACAAACGCGGACAAAATAAAACTTTTAATGAAAACGGTCTTATTATTATTTTTTTAAGACGCTTAAGTACTGTTTAACTGAAAACAAAATTTAAAATTCTTTTCGGCATTGTAGAAACTTACATCACATATATTTTATTTTTCTTTTGAAACTCTAGAACTCGTCCTTTGTTTTCTTATATTGAAATATAAGCTAAAGAAAACAGAATTTCAGGCCGAGGCGTATGTTCTCACGCAATAAATGATGGTGATAACAAAACGCGTGCTCAACTAGATTATATCGTCTATGATTCTGTGCGCAAGTGATAAATTTTTTATCGCTTACATACATCCAAATCTCATTTTCAGTTTTACACCCCATTTATCTCAATTCTATTACTCCGTGCCGAAAAAAAAATCGTGGCAATTTTTCCTTAAGCAGATTCCGCTAACGCAATGGTTTCCTTTAAACCTCTCGTGAACAACGTCCTTCCTAAATTAGCTGTCGTACAATCCAATTTAGAAGACGTTATAAAATCGTATTTAAACGAACTTTGACCTTCTTCCCCTATTATAGAAGCAAGAAAATGCAAAGGGTAGGTCTCATTTTGCTTTCGATTTTCCGTTTGTTTATGGACATGCATGGCAAGAAATGTGTATTGGACCTGCAGTTGACAGTTTTCCCGTTAAATGGACCACTGGAACATATTACGTTCGGTAAACATACGACGTATGTCAATACGAGATGTAAACACTCCTGACAATTAGATAGAGCGGGACAGAGAGTGTTGATAAAGTGACAAACGGTATGCAATGGTTAAATGGAATGTAGGAGTGCCAGTGACAAGCGCGAGTGCTAAATAAAAGCGATCGGTTTTCTACAAGCCTTTAGTCAACACGAGGAGGTTATTTAACATCAATTTGGCCTTTCTCGTTAAAACACTTGATGGAACTTTGAGAAAGGTAGGGAAAAAACTTCCCCACGAGTAAAACCAAAACAAGAATCGTAAATGCCTGAGCGTTATCTGCATACTTTCCTCCTTTGTCTTCATTTTCGCTCGAGTCGTCAGGATTATTGGATTCAAATGCCATTTGTTTTAAGTTTTTTCATTTTCGCTCGGTTACACCAAACGACGTACTTGCCCAAAATGTTTGTTCTTTTTGAATATCTCACAAAAACAAACTTGCAAATGGAGATGTTTGTAGGTTTCCCTTTGGATGCCTGATAATGTTTGTCTTTTATTTGCTCCACAGAATTTAAAAATTACTAAAAGGGAAAGACACCAGAGAAAGCTATTTTGTGACTGTTTAACATTTTATAATGGATTTTTCTTCTTTTTTATATAAAGAACTTCCTTCTATTTTATTATTCTAAAATAAGCATTTTCAGACTGACAATCGTTAAATTTCAATCAAATTTCCGTTTCCCTACTTTAAATTGTTTACATCTGTCATAGGTTTCTGCAAATGATTAATTCGACTTTGAGAGGTTTTATTATTTTGATGCAGCTAAATCTGATTTATATCTATCAGATTTGGGTCGTCAAAGTTGTTCATTACAAGGTGCACCATCTGCAGATGAAATTCGTCATCTTATATCTGTAATTCTTGAGAGATTTGTTTTTATTGTATTCTTGATTAAATTGCATTTTTTCTCTTGTCAGCCATATACTAGTATAAATGATTTATTCGACTTTGAAAATCCCCTTTACTTGACGACAACTGAAACTGATTTATGTCCATCAATTTTAGGTGACCAAAGCGCTCTGCACGACGTTATTTCAAGGCGCACCACCTGGAGATGAGACAGATATTTGTTAAGGAACACCTCCATATATTTTGTCTGGCCCACAGCGCGGAGTGTTTCTAAACGAATTTGATATTGTTGGCAGAATTATAAATTTTTATTTTCAGCAGTTGATTGGTTGCAAATTTCATAATGTGCGCTTAATGTGGAGATTAACTAAAAGCGCTCATTGGATTGACCATTATGAAGTAATGAATTTATTAATTGGTGTAAAATGATACCATAAATATTTAACTATTAATAATTACGTTGGAATTCATTCGATTTTAGGGTCATCGATTTTCGAAGATAAATTGGGACTAAAGCAGGTTAATGCAAGAATTACTAAATTAAACGCTTTACATTTACAAAACAAATTTTGGGTTTTAATACAATTAAGTTTAAGTAATTAAAAGTTAACTTTTCTAGAAAAAAATTATTCCACCTCCCTCTTTCTTTTATTTACACCGCCGGTGGCATTTGTTTATTTTATTCCTTTCACGTTAAATCTTTTTATGTGTTTTGTTTGAGATTTTTAATTACTGAATGCTGTGTGTTATTTTTTCTCTTTAACAGCTTTTAACCTTAAGTAATCTTCCTTCGTTGTTATTTAAAAATACGCAAATAAGTCTCTGTGTGTTCAAAGTGTTACTTTCAAGTAGAATTAGTTTTAAATTACTAGGGTCGTTTGAAAAGTCCGTGCAAAAATAAAAACTACTTAATTGTTTGGGGTAAACCTTTTTTATTTTTCAACATAGTCTCCTTTTAGGCTTATACACTTCGTCCAACGCTGCTCTAGTTTGTTGATCCCTTCGGGATAATAGGATTTGTCCAAGTCTGAAAAATAGCCATTCGTTTCTGCAATCACCTCCTCGTTTAAATAAAATCTTTTTCCCGCCAGATATTTCTTCAAATTGGGGAACAAATAGTAGTCCGAGGGAGCCAAGTCTGGAGAATAGGGGGGATGTGAAACGAGTTGGAACCTTATTTTCATTAATTTTGCGACCACAACTGCTGAGGCGTGAGCTGGTGCGTTGTCGTGATGGAAAAGGACTTTTTTGTGGGCCAATCGTGGGCGTTTTTCTTGCAGCTCGGTTTTTAAACAGTCCAATAACGATGAATAATATGCACCTGTAATAGTTTTACCCTTTTCTAGATAGTCGATGAGGATTATTTCTTGCCAACAGGGCGTCCAGAACGTTCAGCGTCACTTGTGCCCATATGGCCACTCCGAAGATTTTGAAACCACTTATAAACTGTTCTAATCGAAGGTGCAGAGTCACCATAATGTTTATCAAGCTTCTCTTTAGTCTCCTGAGGCGTTTTGCCTTTCATAAAGTAATGTTTAATCAACACAGGAAATTCTTTTTCGTTCATTGTTTGAAAATCACTCGACTTCCTCGATTCAAACGAATGCCAAACACAAAGAAATAGGCCGATCTGGCTGAAACTTGGTGTGTGTTCTTCCAAGAGATGCTACTAACTAAGCATAACCTCGATATGCGCCAGTAGTGCCATCTCTCTGACTTTGCACGGACTTTTCAAACGACCCTCGTATTTTGCCATTTTTATAAATCAGTTGCGTATTGTAAAAAATGCCTTTTGATAAAAAGAAAATTTTAAGAAATAGAACCAAGTATGACTTTAAATGTTTGAAATTATAAAAGGCCATGGTTTGTTTGGTGATTATTTTTTATTTCGAGTTTCTTGCTTTTATGTAGCTTTGCTTATAATCTGCCCCGTCTATCTCCTATTTAAGCTCTTTCCAGGCCTAAATATTGCTTGTCCTATTTTCATTCTGTTTTAAAAATTTGCTTTGCTACCGTTCCTGACGTACAACGTATCTTCTCTTGCTCTTTTTAGAATTCGATCATTTATTAATTTTTAGTAATTTTGTTTTTAAATTTTTTGGTTTTGTTTAACTGACTTTGTGTATTTCATTTCTAAACTCTTGGCTTTTATCTCTTATTATCTGCCGACAGTTTTACTGTTTATAATAATCAAACTCATACTTACCTTTAATGTCTTCTTTATGATTTGAGTACTTTTTTAAATTTGGCAACTGGTGTACCACCTGAATCAACCAGGACTGCCTTTTTAGTGTTGCATATAGCCATAAAAACAAACAGTAGATCGACTTGAACTGCTTTATTGTTTTTCAAAAAATCTTCCACAAAGACTGATAGACTTTTGCCCCGATGGCTCTGACAGTTACGCATCTGACCATCAACCCAATTCGATTGCTGTAGGAGTTCCTGAGATTTCTCGCGCGGAAGAAATCTGAAAATCGGGATGGATGTAAAGCAGTGGGTTCCGTGTGACCTCTATGAGCTGCACCTACTGGGGTTGCAAAGCCTCGGGTTCGGCTAGATTCTAGTTGATGGCGAAATGACCATAGTAGTTGAATCCACGGAGTTCGAGGGAACAGCAACCTAAAGTCTCAGCCACAAAACAACAACAACAACAGCTTTTGGATTTGTTCAAACCAGCAGTTATTCCAGTCTTCAGTTGGGATATCAAAATTGTCATTTAGAAGGCATTGACTGCTTCCTCGGGAGACTAGAACCATTGACCACGCAGTTCATTTTTGATTCCTGGAAACGTAAAACAATCGTTAAGGATTAGGCCAGGACTTTAACAATTCGATATTTTGCTGCTCCAAAAACTCAATTGTCTTTCGATCTGTGTGTGAACTTGCTTTGTCTTGGTGGAGTATGATTCGCCTTTTTGGGTTGGTTTTTCTGACAAATAAACTGTTGTTAATTAATTTGCATTAATCGTTCTTCGATTTTCTAAAGTTAAATTGTAGTTACTTTTGAGACAAACGCTGCAACCATCTTGTTTAATTCGTCGCCGTAAACATTTTCTGAGCTTTGTTGAACCGCCTTAAAGTTTTTCAACACCAATTGATGCAAGTCGCCTCTTGCTTTTCCGTTAACAGAAGCGGAATCCAACGGGAAACTAATTTTTCGCACTCAATTTATCATGCAGGAGTTTTTGGATTAAGGTCTTGCTTAGGGATGTCCCTATTTCGCGATATGTCACCTATCAATCCTCCTTGATCAGTTGGAGCACGGCATTAATGTTCTTTTTG
The DNA here is from genome assembly GCA_011009095.1 of Ignelater luminosus. Lineage (NCBI taxonomy): Eukaryota > Metazoa > Arthropoda > Insecta > Coleoptera > Elateridae > Ignelater > Ignelater luminosus. Next base: position 13,305 of record VTPC01090543.1, on the reverse strand, counting down.
GGTGACTGCTCTTCTTGGTAGACCTGTCTTGGGATCGTCTGTGAGACTGGGTTGTCCACATTGGAATTCGCAGTACCAACAGCAAATTGCCGATTGTTGTCGCGCTTTATCACCAAATACAGAAAGCAGCTCGCCGAGACTCTTCGAGGATTTTCACAGTTAAATTTTATTTTTTCGGGCAACTTGTTAAATTTAAACATTTTCTGTGGCTAAAGCACTTGCCGGCTCTTAATAAAACTTTGGGTTTATGTTAATTAAATATTGAGAATAATTTTGATTTTTGACGTTTTGTTAGTGACGCCTTTTATGCAACACTAAAAAGACAGCCCTCGTATCACTTATGTATATTGTGCTTTGGGCTTAAGTAAGCTTTCTTTTAATACAAAAATTTGTTTAGTTGAAGCCTGCCTTATAAGAACATATTTTGCTGACGTCAGATACCACTGGCAACAACTATACAATATACATGGTAAAATGGAGAAGCTGTTTTCCAACAAAAAGTGAGCGAAATACGAAAGGGCCTTGTCGTTGTACGCTGTTACTAGCGGTCTTGGTCCTTCCCACGTGGCTGCCACGTTGAAAATAATTTGATCTTGGTGTCTGATTAAAAGCCCAAAATACAATATTCTTATTCTAGCTATCCTTCGCAGTATTGCTTCGATTTGGACATCCGAGTTATTTTCTCTAGCGAATCGGAAGATTTTTTAAATGTTGCATTGTTTTACTACATTCTTTAATTTTGGCACCCTGCACTTTCTTCTTGACTTTCTAGCTTTTCTCGGATAGTTTATTTTGGTAGCAAGTAGTTTGTTTACATATTCTCTGCTTATTTACCATATTTTGCTAGCATATCTTAGTGTGATTTTTACCATGCTATCGTATATATATGCATCTTTCTTCGTTCTGATATTATTTTGGTACAAAATGGAGTAAGGGGCGCCTGTGGGTTTTTGGCTTTGTTTGTTCGGATATTCCTGTATAATTTCTCCACTCATTTATTTTGTCTTCCATTCTGCTGGTATCGTGTTTTCTGTGATTCATCTCTGAAAGAGGATCCTGATCATGCCATAGAGCCCAGGTGGGCCACTCTTTAGTAATTCTGCAGGGATATGCCTGTGGGTCTTTTGTTCTTTCGTTGATCAATTGCGCCTGCTATCATGAGTTCGTCGATAGTTACCGGTTGCCTAGTAGTTGGTATGCTGTCTCTTCTGTTCGCATTTCATATTCAGGACGTTGTCCAGTTAGTATGTCTTGAAAGTACTCGTTCTATTTCTTTTGGGGTATTGCATCTAGTTTTACTTTAAAATTTGTATTGTTTATCATGTTCCTCAGGAATTTCCATGCCACAGTTGTTTTCTTTCTGCCACTGCATGTATGTATCTGATTATTCGCGTTTCCTGTTTCATTGTTTATTCTTGTCGTCGAAAATCTTCTTTTTAAATTTTCTTCTGAGGTGTATTGTATTCAATTGTATTTCATCTGTTTATTATGTAACAATCTGCTGTATTTTATTCCTTTCTGCTTCTTCATTTTTTGCAATTGGTGATTCCATCAAAAGCTTTTGTAGTGTTTGCCTTTCATTTTTTCTTCTATTATTTCTTTTGAGGTTTGTTTGATGGTGCCTTTAATATGTTTGTGGAGGTCTTTGATGAATTGTTTTTTTTTTGATTTTCTTGTATAAGTTTTTTTATCTTGTCTTGATAGCGGGATCTAATGTCATCGTCGTATAACTTTTCTGTATTGTGCTAAGCATCCTATATTGTTGTTGTGGGTATACAATTATCGATCTAAGATTTTTTGTTTCTTGTCGTCAAGTGAATTTGTGGATGCCTTTATGTTAGTAATATCCATTCATTATTTGTAAATCATATTGTTCACATATGTCAATTAGGTGTTCTCCGTTGTTCAGTGCATTTTTTCTGTTATGATTAATTCTTTTTTAGAATCTTGATTTTGAAGTCTAAGTTTGTACAATAGATTAGATTCAAATTTGTTTCTTATTTGCTTCAGGTCAGGTTAGAATCTAATCCGCATCCACATTACAAAATGTCACAAATTAAACATTCGGCCCTGTAGTTTTTATAATCTTAATAGACCTTCAATTAGCTTTAAGTATTTAAAATGTTATATGCTTATGCACCGTACCAAATACAATGTAAATCGTTTCTTGATTATTGCTAATCTTTATAAATAATATTTTTAGACGATCAATACCTGACTCTTTACGAGTGGGAGAAAACCATAAATTCAGCTTTGCTCAAATTTAAAAATCCATGATAAAGTATTAACCGTCACGAAAAGCCTTATGACAAGGAATAAAAGCATCCCGACATGAACAACGGTCTACAGTACGTAGAGTACAGTGTGTACAGCTACATACTTTTTTCTGTGTGAGACATGCAAGCTTAATTTTTGGACCGAATAATTTTCTTCATATTAGTTATTGAAAGGGCTTGATTGTAACTAGTGCATTTGATTGGAGGATTATTTTGTAACCTCTTGATCATTAATCAGGTTTTGGGTTGATAAATTCTTTTTTCTTGCATTTCGATCTACTTATGGTAATAAGCAGGACACAGAGTATAACCCTTCAAGAACTTTTTGGACTTAAATATTTGTTGTATGTGGAACGATCTAAGCTGGGGTTGTTTGCGGATTAATTTCTACTGCATTATAGATCTCAGCAGAGTGATAAGAGTTGGATTTGTATCACAATTCAGTTATCTCGTGTTCAGTTAATAGCTTTAGATGCGAGAATAAGATTCCTGGGAGGGAGTGCTGGCATTTGTGACTCGCGCATTTAAATTGTCAGTGGAACGGAAATTGCCGACCATGACGCGTCTTAGTCAATTTTGAATAGGGGTGTTTTAGTTTTGAGTGTTTCAGGCCTCAACAAGCGAGGGCAAGCAAGTTAGGTTTTTTGCCTCTAGGTCCATTGAGCTCTTATTATTTTATCTAGCTCGTACCTGCCTTGGGCATCTGAAGAGTGACTAACTAGATTTCTTGTACCCGTTCCGCTCAAAAGTTGAACATTGGAAAAAATTGTTTCGTTTATGCAAACTTTTTTTGTTGTTGTTTGGGACAGCTGGTGCTTGATTGCTTTTGGGTTCTTAAATACAGGCTTTACTTAAAGTTATTTGTGTTTTGTTGTATATATAACTCGTCCTTATCCTCACTCAAGACTACCCTTCTGAGATGTAGCCGGCCTAAGACTATGAAAGTATTAGTTATACTAGAGTAATTTCATTCTAACGCAAGGTTATACGTTAAAAAAAGTGGCACACAACGCATGAGAATTGAGGAGTTTTGCATACAGTAATTGTTAGGTTGGGTTAAGATAGGTAGCAAACCCGTATTTTACATTAGTTGGTTACAGGTTCTTCCAAAGTTTGTGATTGTGCGTTTTATAGCTTAGGGAGATCGTAGCTTTGTGGAACGATCCAGAAATGGAGTTCAAGAGCTGCTATCACTATGTGCGGGAACTAGGCGTAGCGCTTTACACCTTCAACGGGGACGTTAATCACTACCAATTTAAGATGATTAGGAACTTACAGGTCAAGGATAACGATACGCTAGCGCACCATCAGACCAACCCAAGAAACCAGGGACTAATTGCTACGTGCTGCGTTCTCAATGATAGAGTCGAGCAAATCCGCAGAGAGAGCCCGGTCCTTTCCAAAAAGTGGCCAGGTGTGTTTGATGAGGCGTCTATTCACAGCAATTGTAGTGTGTCTTCGGGATGGATACACCAAAGTTGTCGTACGGAGATGATCATATTCACCCGACGCCCAGGCAATTTTCAGGTCTGAGCTCTGTCTCACTACCAAAGGTTCCAAGTGAGGAACTCCTCATGGCGTTCCCTGAATCTTCAGAGAATTTTATTGATTTTTCACATCCTATTCTATCTTCTTTCAGTGAGTCTGTTTCTGGTTGCTCGAGTTAAGAAATCCCAGTCGCGTGCCTCAGTTTTGATGTCAGTCTGTTGCTCCCGGAGAATGTGTACAAGTTATTTTCTCAATCGTTTTAGGTTGTCCTAGGAAGTAACAAAAGAAAGCAGTAGTACAGGAGGTAAAGAGGGTTTTAAATCCACGAGGCCTTTGAAAGAGCTCAACTGTTGGAACTGTCAAAGGGGTCACCATTTCCACCACTATCGTCGACCTAGGGGGCAGTTTTGTCATTGGTGTGGGTAGCGAGGAGTAACGTCCGGGCTATGCATCCGGTCTCATCATGCTTCTCTCTCTCTCTCTCTCTCTCTCTCTCTCTCTCTCTCGATCACGGCGGATTCAAATTCCCGCTCAAACTTCTCGTCTGAGAGTGGTTGTTTCTACGGACCTAGGGGATTGGAAAAAATGGTTGAAAACGGTCCGCTCCTTCTTCAAGGAACCCCGTGGTGGTGGAGATCCTTCGCCATCTTCCCCTAGAGCTCTTCCGACAAGACAACCCAGAAGGTCTACTCGTGTTGCCAAAACACCCTTTTTATCAGAAACATCTTCGTGAGATGTCTCCTTCATTTAGTGTGGGACAAGAAGTCTTAAGAACGAATTTTACTTGCTCTCAAGCTTCCCTACTATTTTATCAGCTCTATGTCCCCATGTATGCGGAATGTGTAGTACGCCAAGTCAACAACCTCTTGGTGTACGATTTAGTTGGTTTGGCCGATGTTTATCCAGGGAGATTTTATGTAGGCAACTTGCGACCTATTTCAGGATGTTGACCTGCTAGCTAGTTCTTCGTCATAGGGAAGCTGGTTGGACAACAGAGCGGCCACTTCATTCAATACTATCATCCTAGTTTGCTAATTGTTCACGATTTGTTTGATATTTATTTTGTTACAGGACTTCTGTTGGGGTTTAGGGTTTTTCGTAGTAACAATTTTGGCAAACCTGTTTCAGTTCTAGGTTTATTTTACTATTCTGTTTCTTGTTTTTCTGCTCTTTAGAGTGATTTCTCAGCAAAAAACTGAGTGATTGTTGTGTGATTCGGTCGTAACTGAGTCGGTGCGGTATACTTGCTTCGGGCCGGAGTAGGAAGTTTTGCTTAAGAATGATTATTGTTTTTTTGGATTCGTCTTAACAGGTACTTAATGTTTGTTAGGGGTTTTAGATCCAGTTGATGCTGAGTTGCTTGAATCAGTTGTCGCTGATGCTTAGTTTTTTTCTGGAAGGATGCTGTGGGTTCAGCGTTGTGGCTTTATAAGTTTGTTGAGAGGCAATTGTTTGCTTCCGATTCTTGTTAATTATTGAAGTTTGGTTTCCAATTCGTTTTGGTTAAGTATATTGAGATTAGTGATTCTCGGCTTAGTTTGAGAGAATAATTGATTCCTACCATTATCTCGGCGCAGGCCAATTGAGTGCTTGCAAATAGCATGTTTTGTTTTTACGGCGTGCAGCTGTAAAGCATGGTTTGGTGTTTAACATGTCTGGTGAGATGTGTATGATGTGTTTTTAGAGTTAGTAGGAACTATGGAATTCTGCGATTTTTTAAATCCGTAATAGACTGATCTTGGGATGTGTTATTCCTTATTATAGTGATACTGCTGGTTTTTTAAGTATAATGTTTACTTGCTGTCGCAAGGGTTATTATGTGATTTGCATTCAGAATTTAAATTAGCTATAGCTATACAGGTCAGGCTTGCTAGGCTACTAAGATTGAAAGAATTTGTAAATTTTTAGAAAAACATATTGGCAACCTTTGGAGATTAGATCTGATGACAAAATCGTGCCCAGCGATGTCTAAAAACTTTCAGTCTCAAATGCAAACTCAAACTGTCCATTATTACAGCTTTCATACAACTATCAATGTCTGTTCATTTGAATTGCGTTTGGTTTAGTGTTTGTTTTATTTTTTAATTGATTTGAACTTTACACCATTGAACTTCTAATCGGTTAGTGACTATAGAAAGTTCATCTTCAGATCATAGAGACCGTTTTGAATAAACGAGCAAACGTAAATGTTTTTTGTGTAAATACACTGATGTTACCAGAGCCGCGTATTAAGATCTAAGTATTGAAAGCTGAGGCAAGATAAAACTGCATACTAATCACCAAAGACTTTGCGTTTCTCATCTCGTGGTTTTTGTTTTACAGAAATGTTTTTCTAAAATAGTTTCCTTTAGTTTGCTTAGTTTGTTCATTAATTGCTCTAGGATTAAAACGAAGCCAAACTGTTAGATATGATATCTGCAAACTTTTGGTCAGAAAAAGGTTAGATAACTAAAGATAGTTTTATTAAATCGTTTAGAAAATTTGTTATTTGGTTGTGAACAATTAATCAAGAACGTATTTTGATATCTTTAAATGGTTATGTCAGTCATTTCAAAAGCTTAAGACTTATTGGCATAGATAATTAGAGAAGGTAGGAGTAGCGACTGTTTGTCTTACATTCGTTGCACTCGCCAGTTACAAGAGTTAGACATGAGTTTCGTAAAGCCGTTGAGTTCATACTCATCTAGCTTATCCAAATACAATGTCTACAGTAATCGATGGCTGTTTTAAAACAGCAATATGACCAGGAAATACGTTTTGGTGACTGACATCACAGACAATGGACTCAGCAATTAATTTCTTAGCTTCCAGAATTTGATAAAACTTATAGAATCACATAATTTTTATTTTTAATATCAAAAATAAAATTGGCAGTTCAATAGTTGTAAAATTGCGAGAAAGGAATTACGTTCCTAGAAAACTAGAAAATAAAGAGAAGTAACGTAAGGGGGGGGGAGAAGGAAGATGAATCCAAAGATGAAGATGTCGAATATCTGTATTACAAAGGTTTTTCATTTGTTGCCTTTTTGTATAGCTCTTCTTCTCACACAATTTGATAATAAAGATACTCAATTAGTTTTATAGAATGCGGGACATCCTGTAAATTTTACATAAACACCTAAAAAGCAAAAAAAAATGTTATGAAAGCAGCAAAATAATTTTACTTTAAATATACCACATGCATACCTAAAAAGAATTTACTTTAAAAACATCTTGCAGAAAATTTTATCGCAACAGAAATAAAAGTTACAGATAACTAGTAAAAACTTGAATTCCAGGTGTCAATCTAATGAAATCTAACAATACCTAGCCAGTCTACACGCGAATTCGTATCGGTACGGTTGTTTATGTCGATGAATTTAAAATAATTCGTGTTACATTTTAAGTAATTACTAATTACCTACTTATTATTGTGTATAATTTTGATAAATTGCTTTAAAAGGTACGTTTCTTATAGAATAAAAATTAAATTTGAAATCGTTTAGTAACTTATAGAAAGTGTAGTGGAATTATTGTTTGGTTTTCTTTATTGAATTTTAAATTAATTATCTATCAGTTAAATAAATGAATTAGTGACTTTGTTTTAAAAAACATTAACGTGGGTGAAGAATACAGATTGAACTGTTGGAATAATGGATCACCAATAAATAATTTTTTAGGTTAGTGTATCTAGTTATAAAGATTGCATGAAAACCTTTTTTTGAGCTTTGAATGGTAGATAAACTTTTTGCTGTAAGAAATTGTGTTTAACGTGATAAGAGTTTTCTAGAAATGTTGATTGATTTTTATGATTCTTTATACTTTGTAAACACTTAATTCATCCATTCATTGAGATTTTCCTTGCTAATTTTTGCAATCTTTCCACTTAAAAGGTGGTTGTTTGAAAGACGTAAAGGTTGTATTAAAAATAACGCGTTGTAACCTTTCTCTGTGAAATCCATCTCATCTTATTTTAAAAAGGAAACTGAACCTTTTTCCAACTTTTAAAATATGTAGGGGCCTAGTATAAATATAAATTGTAATAAATACGACCTCTGACGTATCACCACTAAGCTCTTACACTATACCAAAGGTGTAATCTGACTACTAACCAATAATATACATTGAAAACAGGGACGTAATTTACGTTAGGGTTATATTACTATCTGTAGATTCGTAATCCGATAAATGAACACAAACAAAGTAGGAAACTCGGTAAAGATTTCATTCTAAGCAATCAATCAGACCTGCCACATGTAAGCACTCCAAGCGGCAACAAGTACACCACACTTGCAATTGAATGGTAAATAAAACAGATACGGCACTGATTTGATTTTATGTCTTACAAAAACTAGAAAATCATGTTTACCGCAGTGTTTGACCTGTTAGGGCACTAAGATTGGTTTTTCTTCCAGATTTATTTGAACGTCCTGAGTAAACAATTATTAATAATATACGAGAAGTATAGCATTTCTCTATCTTTCAAGTAAAGTTAAAGTGTTGTTGTTTAACATTCTCGTTTGTATTAACTAAATGACTGAGACTTTTTCTAATTAGAAATACGGCTATTATATTAACATGTGCGTTAAAATATTGAAAACCTTTATAATGTACAAAGTTAAGTTCGTGCATTTAATGAGGGTTCTATCTCATGTTACATCCTTTTAGTGTGATCAGATTTCAAAGTAGTACATGTACTAACCTATTTGTGCGAGAGGCTTCGATTAAAAATAGTGTTTGAAAGTGTCCCTCTTTTCATAGATTTAATCACGTTAAAGAGTTTGATTAATTTAAACCCTCCCAGCAAGTATCCAAAGAAAAATAATGAAAATTAGTGTAGAAGTTCTCTTTGATGATGACAAACGCTTCTAGTGTTGCTACTTCTTTAAAATTCTGCTTCTCTATCATCAATTAATTTTCACTAAAACATTACCTCAGCATCAAGTTAAAATTTTTCAAAGTAACTAAAAACCTAAAAAAATTAGAAAGTTTTTTGTTTTCATAGTTGTACATTTCTGCGTAAATTATGTGATAAGTTTATTTTTTCTAAGATTATTTTTGCTTAAATAAAGCGAGCTAATGATCTGTTTAGCATTTTGTTATTATGCGTCGGCATATCTAAAGTCCTAAACCTTGTCTGGTAAGAATTTACGATAAGAACTGACATTTTTAAGTCGCTCTAATTCAAATATCTTGGAAAACCATAAACACCATCGGACGACGGACTGCAACGAAGAAAATGCGTTTTGATTTTATACCTTTAGGTCCTTTAACGTCTTGTCTTTAGCAGTTGAAATATTAACGCTTTACTGTAAATAATGATTTAAGCAGCAGCCATCTGTTTAAACATGACCAACCTGAACATTTGGGTTGTGAGGAAGGAAATGTTGGAATAATGCTTTAAATGTTAATCAGTATTTACCTTGAAGAGATAAGCTTTGAATTAGGTACCCATCTTCCACTACGGTTTAACTGAAACGTGAAAGGTATGCAAGGCTAGTTGATAAACACACAGAAATTCATGGTTCAGAAGAAGTAAAATTACGCAAACGTACGAGTTAACCAAAATGTGCTGGCACTGAATGCAAGTAATTAAACAACCTAGCAATTTGTCTGTAATCATCATTTCAGATATAAAAATTTTTAGAATTGAAATTCAACACTGCTCAAGCAGCCAAACAACATTTTCTATACTATTCAATTTAAAAATACGCCTCGTACTCAAAACGAACAATGAAAACTTTTTATATTTTTTTCGTTGTTTAATATAATTTGCTTTTTTTTACCAAATCAGTGTGTTATACATCAACGGCGCCTCTTTTTTTTATAAATAATTAATTGGACATGAAGGATTTCATGTCCGTGGTTATAACTAAAACTGATTTATGCCCATTTATAGCCAACAATGGCTCGTTCGTTATAGGAGAATTATACCACGTCAGTCTTTTGATTTAGTATAGTTTACGTCGTAAACACAATTTAGGAGAAATCTCTGTAAGTGCGTATTGTAATAGATAAATGATCTTGCTCGGAATAATTGCACCTTTGAAAATATATCTCGTACAAGATCTGCTGTTTCCAATTTTAACATTTTAATTTATATGAATTTCAAGTGCCAAACATAAATTATGTAGTTTACTAAATATAAAGGGATCATTTGGTAAACTTCACTCCGATTTAAATTGAAATATCTATAATAAAGTAAATACTAGCCAATATTAATTTAAATGCAAATTTAATTAAATGTACGAGAGTATGTTGTTGATTTTAGTTTAACACTAGGTCAAACTTAAATTTAAATTATAATTTGCCATTCAAAACGTTAGTTGTCTAGAAATTCGTGCTCCCGTAATAATAATGCTAGCGTGGTAAAAGACTTATCAATACACAAAGGATTCAGAAAATGAACAATGAATTGGTATTACATATTATGTTAAGTATAATGAAAATTATGCAAACGTCTCAAGAGCATGTTCTATTGTGAGTTTTAGAAGCGACGTTATAAATAATTGATATCATGAAGATTAGATGCTGATCGCAAAATCTACAATGTAGGTGCTTAAACGACAAACCTGAGAAACGATTATAATTGATTACAGTAGTATAAGTACAATACAAATACTTTAAACAACTAAAACTTAGAAACACCGAACTTGCTTTGCATACCTTTATGTTACACAAACGTGAGTGTATCATAATCATATTACCACGTAACTAAGGTTACATTTTCCCTGTACAATATAGTAAATGTACTGTTGTGGTGTGAAGTAGCACATTAGTAGTATATTAATAATATAAAGTGCTTGTTTATTGATATCGATTATCCCACTGAATTTTGGTTTGTGAAGATTTAATCAGGGGAGTGTAGTCATACTAAAATACTGTTAGTTATCAATGCCCTACCTGTTTTTATCGGATACCACACATATACCACAATAATTCAATGCATTAACCACTAATGCAGACATAACAAATACTAAATTGCTTCTGCAATTTTAATACAGCGCCAATTTTCCGAAATGGAAAATAATTATTACATCAAATTCAGAGCCCACATTTCGTGTTATTTACAATTCCTCCCATAACTCTAACCCTTAACATAGAACATTTAAATATTTGGTCTCTCTACCTTCCTTCTGTGTGTTACTAAAATTGATCAAGCATAATTAAACGACCTCATTCAATATTTACCCCACATACATACTGGCGTGTCCGCATTTAGAAATTGTCACAGCGTAAACATTAGCGTTCGTGTTGCTTTATAGCTTCAAAGTTAGTGCAATAAATGTTCAAGTCATTACGAGACCCAATTAATTGGTGTTTGTTAGTTATTGGAATAGATGACATTAAAATTTCTGATATAATACATTGTTGGCACGAACGTCAGAATATTGGATTAAATTCGTGAATACTGAAATTTTAAATTTCAAACTTATTCCAAACATTTTATTTAATTAATGTAAAATTAGTGAGGTGTACAGTATTATTAGGGTATTTAGTTATTTTGTTTCCAACAATGTTGGTTTTTTAAAGCTGTCAATATCAGATTCAAATCATAAAGTAAAATAAAAATTGAAATAGGTAATTATATTATTAATGATTCTAATGACTATTATCATTTTTCCACTCTCGTTACAGTTTAAAAGTTTTAAACATTAAATTACACAATATTTAACTTACCCCAAAACATAAAAATTGAAAGTATACTTAATAATAGTAAGATAATAAAATAAGTGATGTGAACCTTATTTCATACTTTAATAATCTTGACCATTCGAGTATGAGCATTAAAATCAAACTTAGAGTTAATCATTATGTCTAAATACTTGATATGACCTGCAGATGTATTGATTGTATTACATAGTGATGGTAAGAGAATCTTTGAGCCAGAAGTTGCGCAATATTAACTGAAATTCGTTAGTATTTGGTTCAGATTTCCAGAACTATTTTTTAGTTAACATGCTTAAACATTTTAGAAATTTCACTGGAGTCTACCCGAAGATAAACGAACAAGGAATGACTACTTATCTACTACCAACTAATCCTAAACAGATAGATTTTGCCAATGAGGAAGCATGAAGTACCTACACACAAGATTAGTCCAGGTGTTCGAAAACCACGAGGACTGTTAAGCCAACGATAATGTGACTTTTATATCTTATCCACCACTTTAATACAGACAAGATCGCATAAAAATACAAGGTTCATTCTAATACATCAACTCGAATAATTTCCACATGGGGAACTCCAATATGATAATAAATAACTAAACTCACTTGAGTAAATATAACACAAGGCTATGTTGCAGTTCCTCTCTCAACTGATATAAAGAAATATTAAGTAGCACCCACGATTAATCAACTGTACGATTCTACATAAAGCACAACACCCAAGCACAAATTAAACTACAAGACATATCAACTTCCAAACAATTCAGCTAGCAGCTGATCGTATAATTCACTCTTTCACCGAGCCACTAAGCATTCGCAGACTATATAAGGTCGAGTGGGGTAAGTCTGCCCCTTAAATGCATAGATCAATTTAAAACAAGGCTATCTAGACTTCTAAAGCACATTTTGAAACGAAATTCTTACTGCGTTTAGAAAAAAGCATTATCTGCTTGTGAGATTTTTTTGACTGTTAAAATTACACAGTTAGGTCAAAGTGGTGCACTTTTCCATCAGAAGGGGAAAGTGCGCCATCCCTTTCTATTTTATATAATTTGTTGTTAAAAGTTGTGAAGTAATTGCTAAACCTTGGTGAAAAGCAAAAGGACTTAAATGCAATCATTTTTATTCATTTTTTTGACATTTACAGCTTATTTTATAATTTAATAAAGTATGTGGAGAAAGTGCGCCACCTAAAGGTTGAATAACTGCATCTAGTAGAGGTCCCTCCGTTTCTAACAGATCTATTAACTTATCCTCTTCATCCTAAACTATTAACTCATTGCTTTCATTGATATTTCCAGTTGCAACACTTGATCCAGTTTTGGGTCACCCTTTATTGTTATTTTTCTTACTCTTTTTTTTGTCGTTTTATCTTGCAACATGGTAATAGCTTCATCCTTGATAATAACTTGGGCACCAGGACACAGTTGTTTCCTACTTGTTTTCTGAGAGAGTGAACTTTTTTTATTGGTGCTTAGCAGCGACTCCTCAAATGATGTTGAAGAACCTAAACTACAAAAGTATTGCACTTTTGATGATTCGCCTCGATTTACAGGAGTCTGTGGTAGTGCGTTTTTAAGAACAGCTTGTGAATCTATTGGCTCAACGAAATCTTGAACCAAGGTAGTAATAGTGGTATCTGATTCTGGACTGCTACCTCTATTGCCATTTCTTGAAATTTTGAATTATTGGTGTTTCCACCTCTGAAGAACTAGAGCATCGTAATCATTAAAAGAATAAATCCCAGCCTAAATAAACCATTTTTTAAATTGTCGGCAGAAAGTGATGTCCAAGCGTCTTCAATCAATTTAGAGAATTTTGACTTAGAGATCTTCCTTCCTAAATTTTCTTGATTCTTTATTGTTGGTTCTAACTATGTTGCTGTTATTTTT
>VTPC01090542.1:157560-206001 GCA_011009095.1 Ignelater luminosus | reverse complement strand
GGTTGGACTGGCACCATTATGGTTTTTCGATATTAAATTTAATCATTTGAAATCCGGACCAAGCAGTGAAGACCTATCACTCGTTTTTTTCCCTACAATAGCAGTTCAACTCACACCTAAGAGCGATGCGCTCTCTAGGTTTGTCCAGCTGAAGGTCAGACCAATATGTCCATTACATTTTCTCGATATTTCTTTTCTCTTTTTTATTGTAATTGCTTTTTAACTTATACGTAAGAGATAAATTTGCTACAAGTTTGTTTAATCTAAAGGTTACCTTAAGCTGGACTAGCACTATTAGATTCTCTCAATATTTATTTTTACAATATCAAACATCAGAAATCCAGGGCTGTACCAAGCTGCCGAGACCTGCTGCTGGCCTCTTTCCTACCATTGCATTTCAACTTATACGTAAGAGTCGTGATGGTTACACCAAGCTGAACTGACATTCTCACATTTTCTCAATCTACATCTTACCAAGCAGTCAAAGCTCGCCACTCGCCTTTTTTTACAACCATATTTCGACTTATATATAACAGTTACGCTCCGATTAAGTTTGTCTAGCCTGGATTTTATACCAAGCTGAACTGGCGCTCTTACATTCCTCAGTATTTATTTTCAGAATACTAAGTCTACTGCTACAAGCTGGTTTGAAACCATTACATTTTTTCAATATTTATTTTCAGGATACCAGACATCAGAAATCCACGCCCATGCCAAGCAGCCAAGGTCCACTACTCGTCTCTTTCAAACATTATTGAATTACTCAGTTTTAAGAACAACAATTTCTTGGCAGTTTGTAAATGAAATTAAATTATCATATGCTATAGCTCTATTATTCATTCAGATAAGTATAAAAGATACAAATAGTGTTTTCATTCTCAATTAGCCTGATTGTATAAATCTTCTGTAAAAATAAGAAAACAGAAAATTTATGCTTTACTAGGTATACATATACATACATATGTAGTTATGGTTGCTGAATATTAGAAATAACTATGTCATTGAGATGCTATGCTATTATATGATTCTTTTTTTCTTTACTAGTTAGCAATATGCCTGAGTTTGTGAAAAATAAAATTAAATAATTGAGTTATAAAACTTAAACTTTTTCTGTAAAATATCAACAAGTAATGAGTAATTCACAACAACTGTTCTGTTGGTTTTTGTTAAAAGTACTTAAAAAATTTTTATAAATTAAAAATCCATCAATCCTTCTTTTCCTACAAACTAATTATAAGAGTTTGTAATTTCAAAGTTTAGATAGTGTTCTGATAAATTACTCTTTTTAACAAGAAAATTATACAGTTCCAGGTTATTGCCCTTAAAGTTTTAATAAAACTTCATACTAATTTCACATGACTCCGAAAACTTAGAAATTACGGAAGTTGTCATTTGTATAAAGAAATTCATTTCCTGCTATCTAGATCTTGACATGCAGCTTGTCACAGTTAGAAAATCCACAAACTAACTAACTTTTGATAGCCAATTTCTCTAAGATTTTAAACTACATAGTAACTGTCTACTGCATACTTTCAATTTCCAATGTCCTTACGCATTTTTTCATTACATTTGAAATAGGTTTTCGTCGGATTAACCAACTTTAATAAATTAAAATTATTATCGAATTTCTGTCGTTTACACAATAACCCAAATTTCAATTTAGAACGAAGTTGATAAGTTAATAGGTACATACATTTTGTATAACAATATCACTTTGGCATTTAACATGTAATTTAGCTTAACAAACCTTATGATGAGATTAGGGTGAGATACTATTATCCTTGAACTTATAATAATGTTTATATATTTTAGTATGCAATTAGTTGTTACTTAACTTTAATTAGATACTTGTGCATGAATTCATTTAATAATGTTGAAAAGTTTTAATTATTCAAATGTGACCCAATCAACTTAATTTGGATAAACACAGTTATTAGGTTAGCAGTACATTATAAACATTAAACAACTTAAAATATAATAATATGCAAAATCAACTAAACGTTTTTCCTGTGTTTTACGCAAAACGCGTAATAATAGAAATTAGTAGATTTAGTAAACCCCAACCCCGGTTAGTGGTTAGATATATTAAGTTTGAATTAAAATTTTAAGGTCAGCTTTTACTTCCTGAAATTGGGTATTTTTCTGGTTTGTTTGAATTAGTCATGGTAGACGTGGGTGTTAACTTTTAATAAATTTTGTTCACATTTTATTAATATTTAATCATATAAAATAGAAACTTTTTTAGAAATTCCGAATTAAAAAGCTTTTCGAGTTTAATTAAATTGTTAACATAAAAAGAGTTAATTTTTTTGTATTCATGACCTTTTCAAAACTAAATTGTTGGAAAGCAACTACAGACACAAAAGTACAATAAATAATGAATCTGTTTTTTAAGAATATGGCATTTTAATGTGAGATATGATATTGTGTGCTATAAGTCCCTGGACGTCTCATGAGTCATGATGTACAGGGTGTCAAAAATTTTAAGAATGATAAATTGACCTTCCTTTTAGGTACGTACAAGTAGGTTCCTAAAATTTACTAACCTGGTTGCTTTCATTTTATCTAAATATGTATTCGTTCGTTGTCCTAATTGCATTGCATTCTTCAATGTTCAGTGAGAATCTATCTGGTAATAGCATTCCAAAAAACTTGCTGGACTGTAGAAAATAGAAGTTCAATATATCTTTGGAATGAAGTACGACTCTAAAGAATTAGGATCATTATTAAAGCACTTTTGACGGTCTTATCGTCTATACTTACTCGTATATTCATAGCTAAAAGTTAAGAAAGTTAATAAAATTTAGATTTAGATTTTGGGCCACCACTGGTAGCCCTTGGAAAACACACCGCGACCTGCATTTGTAAGCCAACTTCTTTAAGAAGGATAATGGAGAGCAAAGGTATATTTTTGTTAACATAGTCAATAGAAAGTGTAAGGACTAAAGTTCTAGTTCACATTAAAATCTGAATTTCCTAATCACCATGTATAACCAGAATGTTTAGTATGGAACTTCAAAGATTGGCGTTTGGTAAATGTTGTTCTTGCATAAATTTAGTAATGTACTGTTTCTGATAAATTCAAAAAAGTCAAAAATTTTATGTTGTACTTCTCATTTAACTAGATGAATATCTACAACGTATGGATTAGAATTCTCCTTGCAGTACAATCCGTAACCGTATTCAGTTGTCTTAAAAACGCCTATGGCGTACATAGTTTGACCCGTGTTTGTATTTAGCTCTCTTAAGAAGGTTAAAGAAGGGAGAATCTAGACTCATAGAAGCATACAGTTCGATCTATGTTTATGGCTAACTCTGCTAAGAAGGGTAATGAAATATAAAACCCGAGTTTGTGCCCCCGAAGATAACACGTCTGATCCGTTTTGGTATAGCTTTGTTAAGATGGTTAATGAAGGGCGCAATTCAATTCTTTTTCAAACAAAAGTGACACTTGCTTTTACACCAAAGATTTAGAAGAAAAGGAACGCATTAGGGCAATCAGTGTTATCATACTGCAGGTCCTGCCTGGAACTATAGTTTATGTTGAAATCGTTATGTCTCAATTATCGTATATAAGAAAAATATCTAGTTTGAAACTTCAATAATTGTTTCTATGGAACATTAAGATCAAAGTTTAGTTTGGACTGGCTGGTTCCTAAAAATGTGACGAACATGAATTGCTTGCTATTTGGACCGGCAAAATGCAGAGAACAGAAAACAGCTATCTTTGCAGTTCCTTATTTTAGTAGCAATTTAAGCTAATTGGTCATTGCAAGTAGCATTAAACTTTCAATCTATTCCAAAACTGTGTTTCTTGTTGTCTGCTTTCTTAATTGCAACGGTAGAATTATTACATTCAGAAAACGTATGCACAACAACAATGCAATGTTCCACCCACCGTTCGTCATAATTGCTAAAGTGTCGCAGAAAAGAGAAAATACAAAAATGGCCGACTTCTATTCTGCGTGTATTGACAACTCTGTATTTCATCAGTCAAATAGAAAACAATTCAAATTCATTATATCCTCAGGGATCAGCCAGTAGAAAAACAAAGAAGGCAAAACTAGTGTTAATCAAGAAGTTTAGAATAAAAAAGTAAACAAATTGGTCTTAACCAATGTAGACCTTAAGAGCAGTGACTTGCTCCGTTAAAAAAGACCAAACGTTAATATGTCACGCTTTGTGGAACCTCTGAGAAAATTTTTTGTTTATTTTAAGAGACCAAGATAAACTCCTCAAAGCAAAGGTCATTCTTCTGCTAATGACCTGAAAACAATAGCATGTATCAAAATTTTAATTGTGCACAGCAAAAAAAAGTAGATCAGTTTCTCTTAACTGTATTTGAGTTTCCAAAACTCATTGCATTTACATCAAATTTGGACCATCTTGTATAGAAGTTAAATTTCTCTTTGATATGAAAAATTCTTCTGTTAAAACTAGAATATGCCGTATGCCTTGCTCTTCAAATAGTAACAGCTGTAGTACAATCATACAATGCTGTCTTGGCAACACGTAAACATTCTGATTGTTCTTTTATGACGTATAGCCTTACGCTAGGGCGCCATTTTAGTGTAACACTAAATAGATTTTAATTAATGTGTGCAGAGAGCAAGGGGATAGATTTAAGCTCTAGAAGTGCTGGGCCAGGCTAAAACTAAAGTTTTTGTCAAAAACAATTCTTTGCTTAAAAAACAACGCTTATTAATGTTACACGTACAATATCACATTGAACACTTTATGATATGTGCTGATTACCAAAGAAGTCATTTGCAGATTTATTGGACAGTAACTGTTTACCGATTTATTACAAAAACAAAAAAGTCCTGATTGAATACCTATCCTTTGAGAAGATTATGCCAGAAGTAAATAAATAATGTACTGAAAATTATTTCTTTGTATTAAAAGTAAATTCTTTTCTTCTATGTAATGCAATTATCTTAGAGCAAATATTGGAAAATTTCCAGTAAATCAATTGTTTATTAACAAACTCAGTCAACAGTAGTATATGTGACCATGAAGCTTAAAAACAATTTATATCAAAGGTTATCAAGTTATCATCATATAAGAAGAAGAACATGTAGATGACTATATTCTAAAAAGCAAAAAGGATGTGGACGGCTAACATCAAAAGAGGCGTTGTCCAATGCACAGCAACTATTTATCTTTAAAGGTTGATTGGCAATGATGTAACACTCGTGACTGGCAGAGCTATTGTTGAAAATAACATTTACGATTGTAATAACTCATTAAAAAAACTCAAAAGTCACCTTTAAATGTCTTCTAGGCTGATTCAATAAAGACTTTGGAAAAAACTAAATAAATGGCGCATTAGTATAGAGATAGTCTTGCATTCATAAATTAATCTCTTTAGACATTTTTGCATTTTTTGGTCAATAAAACTCAGTCATCCAAAAATTAAAGACATGGACCAATATACGCACTTACAATTACACGCAACTTACTGAAAAATCTTAGAAGCATAGATGGCGCTACCATCCAAGTTACAATATAACGTAGGTAAAGCCTGAAGCAGTTAGTAACAAACAAAGTCCATTTTTCTCTGATTTATTTAAATTTTCTAAAAGATCAAATGTACAAATTTCTAGAAAAAAATCGATTATACGTTATAAAGATTACAAAAATCAAGTTCTCCTTGACTACCTACAAATTTAAGACACTTGTCAGAATTCATTAAGTTAAAAACATTAAAAACTAATCCAAATTGTTATATTAGACAGAATAATAAAACTGATTTTGAGTTAATAGGCTTTTAATAGCTACATAGTAAGAAAAAATATAACAAAGGCAACAGTATTAGAATCTTAGAAAAATAAACCACTAGATGGCGACATATACTTTATCATCTTATCTGTCTTATTGTTGCTTACACAAAGAAAAGAAGAAGAAGAAGATAGTATCAAGCTTTTTTCAACAATGAGGCAATATTGCATCCTCTGATATCTAATAATCTATACGGAATCTAAAAATATTTGTAGATTATCGACATCTATGGGCAAATCTTAGAAGAGTATTAACTTATTTGCCCAAAGCCATAGGTTTGTAAGAGACCAAATTATCTGCGAGAAGAAAACAAACATTAAAGTTGAAAAATATTTTGACATGATATGCAGCGCATTTCAAACCAAACTGTAACAGTTGCTTTTTCCTAAATAAAGGGTATAACAAACTGAAACCGTACTTACTGAAAACCATCACGTTGGTTTTGCAAAGTACCAACCGCAAAATTAAGATTTTACCTTAAATGCATAGAAATCACGATTGATGATGTGGTATATATTTAGCAATGTTATCATTTATAAAAATTCAAGTTCATCCAGTTCCTCCTTTCGTTAAAATAAAATTAATTAACACAAACAGTAATGGAATTCGATATTGACCTTCTAATTTGCACATTTAAAATGTAGATGACAAATTGCCACACATATTATATTATATTTCTTTATTTATGCAAATATTTATTGCGTAATATTTATATTAAAGCACACAGGAAGGTTTCTGATTACATAATTTATTAGATACCTACCAAAAATATTTTTAAATCGAAGTCAAAAATAATATTTTCTAAAAGGTTTCCTGATTTAATAAAATTAAAGATTGTGTCAAAAATAGACAAGCAATTTAAAATTTTTATTATTTTAAATTGTTTTTGAGATTTTCTAAGGTTATAGGTAAGTTTACGCATTAAAAATCAATTTATTTACGCACCTTGATTTATAGAGCGCTGCAGGGTTCCCTAAAGATTTCCATAAATTTAACCTTGACCGTTTAAATTGTTTTTTTTTTCTATTCTCCAGGAGTTCTGATACGATTTAATAATTCACGTATAAAAAAAATAACAATGAGCACTTGACTTTGATATGAATAAGGTAAAGCAAGGTGACAAATCAATTGTAGGCTGGTTGGTTGTCAAGTGGAATATTGAGCAATTATTTTGCACGTTACTTCTTATTAATTCGTTTTGCACCAATAATAAAATTCTGATCAAAATTGCTAATTGGTAACTACAGTATATTACGTTTTTTTGTGGTCTCAATAGAAATAATTGAAAGCAAAATAAAATTTCTTTGCAAAAACACAGAAAACAAAAAAACATTAGATGAAATTTAATTAATAAATTAAAGAACAATGAAAACTGTTCTTAAATCATTTGAAATAAAAATAATAACACTAACGGTTTTTATACGTATTCTGTGATTTCTTACTCTAGTAAGAAATAAATCCACTAGATCCCTCTAGCGTTATACCTCTGTACTAAAAACTCAAAAATAAATTTTGAATACATTAAACAGTGACGTCAATTATTAAAACTATTGATCTATTAAAAAGCAATAATAATGTAAATTAAATAATTTTTTGTTGAAGTTTATGTTCAACGCAAGAGATGTCGTTGATTTTAAAATTTTCATGTTTCATTACTTATGAAATTAAATTCTATTGTAATTAAATTTTATTTCAAATCAAAAATTTTCTTTATTATAACCTAATGAATTTAGATACTTAAAGTTAATAAAATACTATTTTGGATAATTTTTCAGAATGATTATTTAATCAAATCGAGTTTCAGCTATTTAAACGCAATTAAAAAATTCTAAAATTTAAATTTAGTAGCTAATGACATATTAGCAATAATAAATAAATTTAACTAACAAGAAAGTAACTTTTTTGAAAATCTACCAAACAATGATCAACTTCAAAAGTTTTATGTCTTAATATACACAGTAACAAACCCCTCCCTTAAGTTTACTTCCGTAAATAGTACTGATGGAGGTGGTGAGAATATCAATAAAAAACTTGATTTGTGATTTTAAAAAAAGTGATGCAAGTCTGTATTTCTCTTACGTCTTCCCGTTCGTTTGATGTTCGGTCGGGAATTCTAAGGTTTTGTTCACACAGCCAGCGATTTTCTGTACGCGGCGAATACAACGCGGAACTATTTTTGCGTTAATGTCAATTATACAAAAACTATATTACCACTTACCTTTTGTTTAATTTTCCAAGTTTCCATTTTGGTCTTTTATTCCTTCACTTATAAGAAAATAATTTCCAACCACCCACTTTTACACTTAACTTTAACAAGGACACTTCATTTGTCAAAAAATCACTTGATTTGCACTAGCACTCACAATAGTTATTATCTTCTCAGTAATAATAATTCTTCTTAGTAATAATAATTGCTGGCGAAAAACAAAGCAAAAGATCAATTTTGAATATACCAAAAAAGGATACTAATATTAGTTATCTCAAAAAATTACCTAAAGTTTAATACCAAAAAAACCCAAACATCTCAAAAGTAGTTCTTGTCTGTTTCAGTTGAATAAACTAATAGAAAACCAAAGTTTCTTGCAATTGACAAACTTGGTGAAATCACGTAAGTTAAATTCAAAAGTTTTTTTGGTAATTTTGCTTTATATTCTTTCTTAAAGAAACATCTTAATTGGGATGAAGAAACAGTTGCGGTTTGTATATTTATTGCATGACATTTACTTCTATATTGCCTAATATTATATAAAGTTCATTAAATATTGTTTTACCCCACATTAACATTTAGAGGGTGTTATAATAGAACACAATTATAGCAGCATTAAATTTGTAACCTGTTGATATTGCAGTAAACAATCTAGTTATCTTGGGTGATAATATTGTTATTATGGTTCTCCAGAGAGCCATACTCAAAAGCCCCAAAGTAAGACTCCTTATAGTGCCGTTTACTATTACATTCTACGAAGAAATTAATTTTTGATATGCCGTAATATAATCTAGAATGAAGGTACAGTTTAACAAAATTGGGCAGATTTTTAGATTTTTGATATGAAGATTCAACAAATAAATTTATCTTGTAAATTAAATAGGTTTATAAATAAATAAAAAAATTACATGTATATTTCTTGACATTTTTAGAGAAAATGTGATAGAATTGGTTTTTTTTCATTAAAAGCTTCCAAATGCTGGTCGATAGTTGAAGGCGTACATGTTCTACTACTTACTGTACTAGTACTACTCATATCCCTAAAGACAAGATTAGCATATTCAATAGTGTATACCCTGAGCATTTTATAAGTTGCAACACTTGCATACATCATCAAATATGCTTGAAACAAAATTTTTCTTGGTTTTGTTTCTTATTGAAAATCAAAACAAGATATTGAAAGTTTGTTTTTACAAGTGAGACTATAGCTGGAATACAGTAATGCACTGTAGGCTAAATATGAAAACAGTTGCATAAACTTTAATAACGATGATATTCATGTTGTCATAAAAAATCATGATATATCTCTATTCACATAGACAGTTTTTTGTTACAAAAACAAATTTTTCGCTTTTTTTCTTAAACCATATTAATAGCAATAGGCTTTTCACAATTGGATTTCGCTTGTTTTTACTCCAGTAACAGACGTAATTATAAAAAAGGCTTCAAAATCTGAATTAACAGGCATTTGGCGAGTGATGGTAGTGAGCAAATAGCACAAGTAGTTATTAGCATTGGGATCTCATCTCCAAAATTAATAAACCATAATTTTTATAATTTTAACAGAATACTTGATGATTTACTTTAGTTGATGATCAAGTAGAACAAGTACCACATTTGCATATTTAGATGTAAAAATAATGAAAACTTGAATGACAAAATTGCCAAAAGAATCAGTGGGTTTGGCGCACTACTGTCTCAAGAGATGCTATCAGAAAGAGATCCAGATTTAGATTTTCTGATACAGTCTATATTTTATTAACGACAATAAAAGAAAGCACAAACGAAATAAGTTTTTTGTTAACATCGTAACATCTGCTGAATATTATTATTAATTAATTAATCTAGGCTGTGTGTAGATATGTATAATACGTGGATAATAGATAAGAAGGTTACCATAGCAAAGCAAACTTAAGACAAAAGCATTGTGCAAAGAGAGAAAGAATAAAGATAAAAAACAAGCAAAACTTGAAATTAACAAAAATTCCTAAACACCTAAATCAAAGACTGACATAGGAAAACAAACGAAAATGTCCTAGATAGCAACAGTAGAAACGGTACAAACGTGATAGGCTTAGTAAGCAAGTAAAGCTAGATCAAGAAGTTTGTAGAGAAACTTTTATGGGAACCTCATGAACAAAGATTTTGCACCATAGACTATGCTGATAGAATAGCTATAGTACAGTACAGGGTAAACTCACAACTACAATCAGAAAGAGGATGAAAATGGCTTTGAGGTCGCAAGAAAGATCTTCTGGATTACTCCTCAGAAAACTGCAATTGTACCCTTCACAAATAAAAGGAAGTTAGAAGGATTAGGTCCTTTAAGTTTACAGGACACGGTGAAGAACTGACAATGCAAGCAATGTCAAGTATCTTGGAGTAAGTTTCGGCCATAATTAGTCATTGTCAGGGTAGCAAAAAAAGCAACTTTACTTTACTTTGAGTAGTTAAAGTGACTAAGATTTCATATGAATATGTATTGGCACTACTAAATTCACAAAAGTAAATGTTAAAACTTTCTGTACGATACAGGATTAAATAGCTAGAATCTAGATTCAAACTCTTTTTTTTCAAGTTACACCCAGGTTCCTATTTCTCGCCATTTATCAAACAAAGACACAATTTGTAGTAACTTAAAGCAAAATACTAACTGCAGACCTGCATGCGAATACTGACTAGACAGGTAAGTTAAATGCTGTTGAAGTAAGGGTCATATTTCTAAATACTTACAACATGGTTGTAGCTCAACAGGGCTCAGAACTTTATATTATAACAATTTGACATATTGGATCGCCTATCTTTCTCGTTCATACCAACTGAGGATACATTACTCGTTATGACGGACCAAAACGATGGCTAACAAACTAGTCAAGAGTAGATTGTTTTGAAATAAAAGGAACTATGAGGACGATTCTTACAGGAGTAATGGATATACCTTATGATTCAAATGGAAGCAAAAAGATCATTGCATAAACTCTAGAACACAAGCAATCTGACAATAATTCACCGAGACTGCTGTTCAATTAGAAAAGAATAGATGACCTTGTCTTCGACATAGACGTATTACGTACTTAAACAAAAATATCCGGGTAATCAATTATAGACAGATCAGAAACAATACTAAAACAATTTTGAAAACTAGTTATACTATGGATCGGGGACTTGAGGTACAACAGAAATAGAAATCTATAGTGTACCTAAAATCAAAGGTGAAACTCTGGTTCCTCCTAACAAAATATGCCATGCCAGGATAAAAACCTGAAAAGAAAATATGTAACCAAGCCGAGTTTTCAAGGACCAAAGTAGCGCAAAACAATGTATGTGAATGCCTAGTAGAACAAAATACAGTTAAACTGATTTGAGTACCAAGAGCGTATTTTACCAAGGATTTCAATTTTTATTTTGCATTTTTCATTGTTAACTAGCAGACGTTATTTTTTGTTGTAATGCGCACCAACGAATTAAGTATATTTTTTGCAAAGTTCTACTTTTTATTTTCACTACGCGTTTTTGCCTTTGCTGCAATGTATTTTTCACAAATATTTACAAAATGAAAAGTGAAACGTAAAGTAGCTTGGTACAATAGGCCCAAAGACACAGTGGTTATCAGGACAACGAAGAAGCCGTTTAATCAGCCAAACTGAGAATTGAAAATCCCTCTCTTTGGACCAAAATCAGCTACAGGAATATTTAAGTGTTTCCTTAGAGAAGTCATAAATACATGGCTGAAAAAATAACAAAGTCAGAACTGGACTGATTTTCCTAGTAATAGGCACAGAAAGCAATAAATTTATAGAAAATTTCCCAGAATCTGCTTGAAAGCACAGAATTGTCAGAGTCTAGTTGTAATGTCAAATCACGGGATTAGTAATAATAATAATAATAATAATAATAATAATAACAGTTTCAAGGTTATTCGATTGTTTGTTACAAATCCTTTCCAAATTTTTTGACTCTCCCTGGTATTAATATTATTAATAAAAAAAGGTTTTGAATATTTAAATTTTAAAAAACTCTTGATCTCTATTTTTTAAAAACTATTAATAAATTTTATTTTTATTACCCAACGTGACTGAAAAGCTTAAATTATGACTTTCTTGAATTGTTTTTAATGAAAACCCTGTATTTGTTTGTAGTCAGTGCTTTTTTAATTTCAATAAAAACTAGAAACTTGTACTTTCCAACGTGTAACTTCTCATGGTAACATCTAAGGTCTTGAAGACACGAATTAAATCAACTTTCAATTTTACTTATTCCAAGCACAAAAGAAAGTTAAAAAACGTAAATAACTTTAGAACAAACTAATAAATGCAAGAAAAAAATATTTGTGTTTTAAAGACAGCATTTGCTATAATTAACTATTTTTAAATCAGCATTTTCTTGGGCATTGTTTTTTGCGTTTGCTAAGAAATTTTGACAAATCAGATTAGTTTTGCCTGCAATAATTATGTTTGTCTATTTTATAATTTAGTAGAAACTTTATGGATGTAATTACTAATTAGAAAAATTCATATATAGTAATTATCGCACAATTATCTAAATTTCATTAGTAACAAAAAGAAACAAATTGCAGCACTTTTCGTTTCTTAACACACAAAACTGCAAAAATCACAATATTCCGCACCCCGTACAACTTAAAATTATCACTACCGTATTGAATTTTACTCGTGTATTTTACTTAGGCGAGACTGTATAAATTATAAATTCAATAAAATATTTGTTTACAACTATGTGAGAACTGTTTGAAACCTACAAAAAACCTGATTTAAAATTAAAAAAATCATGATGCAATTTTGTATTTGTATTACGCTTTGCATTATCCATCTTTGAAGTTTGTAAAGGCTTGTCTACACGGTGGCAAACATTTTTGTTTGATAAAACAGTGAAAAGTATTTGTTTTTTTAAAATGATTATTTTTTTAATTCTCCAGTTTTTCTACTTTGGATTGAATGGTTTTCAGTTCTTTCATGTAAACATCAAAATTAGATGAATATAAGTAACAACAAATTAATATTATCTAAATCGATAACAGAGCTGTTTAGAAAACATTTATAGAGGAAGTACTGTATCTTTATTAGGATAACGCAATGTTTGTAAACATTTGCATCTTAATCTACAAATGATGGCGGGGTATTGTTTCTATATAAACGCACTGAAATCTTCAAATATCATAGTTTGATTTCTACAGCAAATCAAATACGATAATACCCTCATCTCTTCAAAATGTTCAGATTGGTAAGTTTATTTTGCAAATTTTCGTAATAATATTTAAAAATTTTTAAGCTCAAATTTTATTTTTATTTTCAGTTCGTTTTTGTTCTTATCTTGGCCTTCGCCTTGGCTGCTCCTGCTCCAAAGCCCCAATTGTTGCTAACATCTGCCGGAATTCCTCTAGCCACTACTGGTGATTTAATTCTCCCTGCTGGTTCCTGGGCTTCCCCTATTGGTTTGGGAGGAATCGCTTTAATCTAAAGCTACGTCTGTGAAAAAAAATACAAATATGGCTCCCTACAGTCCAACATGAATTTATTAGTATTAAGTTTTAATCTTAAGGCACGTGCTGTGAATTTATTTAATTTTGGATTTGCAATTGCAAAATAAAAATTTGTTTTGTTGAACACATGGTGGTTTTATTTTGTGGTTTAGAAATCAAAAAGTTGAATAACTGTACTACTGTTATGCCATTTTTGTACTCTTCTGGTACATTTAGTTCTTCTACAGCGCTTTCAAGCAAAAGGAGAAAAAGTAATCAGTCTTTTCCAAAAAACTTCAAAGATTCAAACTTGTCCAAAAACCATAGTCTTGATAACCGGATAAGTTTTGCAAAATTAGAAACTTATTCCCAAAATGTTACAGTTTGTCTTTAAGAACTCTTGGATTATCAAAGTGATTCTATCTGTACTATGAGAACCTTCTGGTAAACGATCCATTCATACAAATCAATATTGCAAAAATCTCAGTTACAAAAATAATAATAGAGAGACTTTCCCAAAAGCACAATTACTTTAGCTTTAGGTCTTAATTCATCCCTTGTACTTGCTTCAGTGTCTCGTTTTAATCTGGGTATACAATACCAATTCGTGCAATTACTCTTAAAAATCTACCAAAACGTTTTTTCCTTGGAAGGAAAACACAACTTGAATAACGTATAAGAAAGTTAAACAGAGACAGTTCTACTAGAAACAATTTAAAAACGGAAGATCACTGCAAGTACGGTATATAGAGTACTAACATTGCAAGATTTTGTTACTGCAAAGTCTATAAGGTTTCAGAAAACTTCAACTATAAGGTAGTTAAAGATGGTAACAGACAGTCTTTGTCAAATGTGACAGGTTTTTATGTTCAAGAAGCAGCAATACTTTTATAAATCTCCTACAATATTAATATAATCATAGGTTTGACTTTCCTCATAGAGTACTGATTCATTTTCCGGTGCTTTCTATTTGACTCGGTCAATTTTCGTAATTCTGAAGGCTTTTTATAAAGTACACTAAATTGTATTTCTTCTCTGCGACTCAATGTGGGTTACCTTGCCAGACTACAAGTCTTGCTCTTGGAATTAAGGTGTGGATTCCAACATCAAAATTTGTTGTTGTTGTTGTTGTCCTTGAGATGCTTAGTACGTAAGATCTTTCTTATATAATATTTTACTGCTTCCTGCTTTGCAACCTTTTACGTAAGTACTGACTGTTACCTTGCCCAAAAACAATCGTTTTCTAACAGACCATGACAAGATTCTATTCTAGTAATCATTGCCAAATTGCTGAAAGTAAGTACAGCGGCAAACATTTTTAACACATGACATTCCTGCTTTTATTATTATAAACCATTTGAGTCAAATAGGCAAAATAAAAAAGACTAACAGAAAACGGCTTTGATGTGCCAACTATGAGTTGTTACTCACATTTCTCGAACTTGTGCATAATGAACATATGGATACAATAAGCGCAACAACCAAACTAATTGCCTTAATATACCTGCTCCAAGGTATTGCTCGAATTTCTTAATCTCGTTTGGAATGTGAACATATGGAATATTGCTAATCGCCAAAGATTCTAAATATTTAGCCCAAATAAGCGCAACAATTTCTTAAATTTCTTAACCTTCTTCAGAATGACCACATGGAACATTGCTGGCCCTAAAAAATCATCATCATCACGTAGCCATCGACGTCCACTGCTGGACATAGGCTTCTCATATAGCTATTTTCCAATTTGTTACGATTTCTTGCTACCCACATCCAATTTGTTTGTGTTTTTTTAATGTCATCGGACCACCTTGCGGGAGGGAGATCTCTACTTCGAAAGTCCTCCTGTCTAGGCCTTCATTCCATAATCATTTTGATCCATCTGTCGTTCGTATACCTTGCTAGATGTTCACTCCAGTTTTAGGGTTGCTATTTCTTCAACAGTGTCTCACACCCCGGTTTACCTTCTGATTTCAGCGTTTGTTACCTTATTCCTGAGAGTCATGCCTAGCGTTGCTCTTTCCATAGCTATCTTATTTACTGTGATCTTTGTAAGAGTCAAGGTTTCTGACCCATATGGGAAGACGGCAACACACACTGGTCAAAGACCTTTCTTTTTAAGCACAACGAGATATCTGACATGAAGACATGGCGCAAAGTTAGTCCTAGTCGCCTCACGATTTCACACGTTTGGTTATCTCTTCCTAAACGTATTTTGTGACCTAGATACTTATATGAGTACACTTGTTGGATCTCTGATTTACCAATTAGAATGCTTTCACTAATGACAAGATTTGTCATAAATTGAGTTCAATTGGTGTTAATTTTGAGATCAACCTTTTGCGGTGATGTTTCCAGTTGTTGTAACATTTGTTTGGCTTTATATTTGCAGCGTGTCATCAATACTACATCGCCAGCAAACCTCTGATTTCTCGCCGTTTATGTTCTCCCATGTCCTCAAAGATTGTTTGCTTACATATATATTCCAGAAGTGTGGTAAACAACTTTGGGAAGATAACGTCACCCTGACGTACACCTCTCTTAATTTGAAAGTCTTTTGTTTTTTCGTGCAGCCTAACACAAGCTAGAATTTTTGTTACCTGTAGATGGTCGTTATTGCCGTATCCAGACCTAAAACCCGTTTGTTCTCTAGGCTGGTAGAAATCTTACATGTTTTTTAACCTTTCCCTGACTGTCTTCATAAATAGTTTGTATATTTGGGAGAGCAAGCTTATAGGTCGGTAGTTCTGCAGATTGGTAATATTTCCCTTTAATTGGATCAATATTATTACAGCTCTATTCCACTGAGATAGTGTTATTCCTTTCCGTAGACATAAATTGCCGAGGTTACATATTTCTTCTTAACTTTTAAAAATAAATACAGCTGCAACGACTTGTTAGATCGTTCTTAGGAGTTGACACTCGGTTTTGTTGATCGATTCAGTCGAAATAAGTAAAGCAAACAAGAAAGGTGGTATTGCTCAATTTTTTTAATATTCTTCAGGATAACTACATAGAGTATTGCTTATTCCTAAAAAATTCTAATTAATTAATTAACTATTAAAATTGCAAAAAGTAAATACAGCAACAGAAACTTTTTCAATCATTTCTAACCATGAATTACTTATCCTCACAGTAGCCTGGGTATATATGGCTTAAAAGGCCTGGTGTGTTTTACATCGTTCTTTTCCAACCCTGGGATTTAATTCTGTGAAACCATTCACGAGATTATCAGGAATCGAACTTGACAACTTAATTTGCGATATAAACTGAGTTATGTAGAATCAAAATTATGTGGGAATAGTAAAACAGCGTAACAATTTTTGGCACCTCTACTTAAATATATATATTACAGCACCAAGTTAGTTATGTAGGCTAGTCTTACCGCGATATCAGATGACGAGTTCTCTATAAGTTAACAAATGGTTCTCTGCCTTTATTGAAAAATTCAGGCCAAATACGCAGAACAAGGAAAACAAAGAAAAACCGGCCCTGATAATCTGCCCCGAGATATTATTCACATTTTCAAAACCTTTGCAAAACGTAGAGATGCAATATAGTTAGACTTTTAAAAATCCCTGACTAAACCTGCTAATGAAACTCTTCTTTTAGTATTAATAGATGATTTAGACAACAAGCTCAGAACAAATAAAAGGCCCTGAGATTTCTCACGCGGAAAAATCTGAAAAAGCATGCTATCCTTTGGAAGGGATGTAAAGAAGAAAATCCTGTGTGACTACGATGAGTTGCACGTTCAAAATAACCATAGTAATTGAACCCACGAGGTCCAAGGGAACCTCGACCTCAAGCCTCAGTCTCAAAACAACAACAACAACAACAAATTAAAAAGAAGCACATAATGGTCTTGATGGGTCCGCTCCAAAACAGTGCTATAATTTTTTCTACTTCTGTAGAGTGTACGAAAGGGAATTTCTTATCCCTAAAAAATCCCTAACTGGATCTACTAAGGTAAATGTAGCGGCAGCAACCTGTCAAATCATTTTTAACAAATGACGCTCTTTTTTATTGTTAATGGTGGATTCGGGCTAAGCAATTTATTATTAAAAATTGTCTTTGTTTGCAAAAGGGCTTAATGTCGTTCTATGCCCCTTAATTAAATGTCTTGAAACTAATTAGTTAGATTATGACTTCAATCAGGAATACGAAAATATCAAATCTTAAATTACCAAAAATGATTTCAGTGTTTAGACCTCTCATTTATAGTAGTCTACTTATAGTAAATGCAGGATTTATGAAGAAAGAACATGATCACCTTGGCAAGCCACTTTACCATTCCCATTTTTGGTCTAGCATACTATAGACTCCATTAATGTCTGCAATCGAGTACTACCGGTGGTGTCAGCGTTGTGTCCTTGTCAAATTCGAAGAATTTGTTACCTCTAACCAATAATTTAGTTGACAGTTTGTCCCCAAGCTAACCAGTTCTGTTTCAATAGCACTTTAGAAAAAGTAATGTGAAAAAATGGACCTTTCGCAGAAAAAATTTCAAGCAATGCTTTCTTACGATTTTCGAAGGAACTTGACATTCAAATAATGCATCAAACGGCCTAATGCGGCTTTGGTGAGCAGCTTTATCAAATAGAACTGTTCATAGTTGGTTTGCTGAGTTCTAGCTTAGGGGTCATTTTAGGCATTGACATTAAAGCAATACACACGATTATTTAAACGTTTGGAAGCTTTACAGTCGCTGGATTCCACATAATTTGAGTGAAGCTCAAAAAAAGAATCGTGTGAATTGGCCCAAAAAAATGCTAAAGAAATTCAATTGAGATCATTCAAATTTAGTGTAGTGGATGTTTCGAGGTGAGCAAATGATCGCTTGTTTCTTCCGTACTTCTGGATATGTGGCAATTATAGCTTTAGAGGATCAAAGAACTGTGAACGCTGATTGGTACACAACAATTTGTTTGCTGGAAGTCGTCAGTGAAATCAGAAAAGAACCATCCAAATCGGCGCATCCTTCTTCAGCATGACAATGCAAGTAGCCACACAGCTTCACAAATTGTTGACTTTTTAGCCAGTGAAAAAGTGAAATTTATGTCGCATTGTCCGTATTCGTCTGATCTAGCACCAAATGACTTCTTTCTGTTCTCGACTATCAAAAACAAGATGCTTGGTGAGCGATAGGCAACTGGTTTCTGAGGAACCAGCTTCAGATTGAAAAAAAAAGCTTTGGAAATTAGTTTGAGCGTATGCAAAGGTGTATTGATGCTAAGGGCGAATAGTTTGAAAAACAATGAAGCCATTTACTAAATTGCATCTGTGTTTTTATTAACCACTGACCTGGAATTCGGAAGAAATTTATCGGGTCTCGGACTGAATTCATGGGCCTAGTAGCTGGTGTACAAATTAAAAACACAGCAATAGCTTTCTAAATTTATTTACAGTAATTACATAGTAGATTCTAATTATTAGTTCAACCAACTCATTGTTATGAATTTGATTAATTATCTTAATATTGATAATAAGTGGTAACAAGATACATTCACTCTTTTAAGACATTGTTATTTATCAGTTGTTTTTGTCATCTTTCTATCTTTTGTCTCTATCTGAAAGTGTATAAATGGGATAGCAACTAAATGAGCTCTATATCTTAATAGTTAGTGGTAGATAGTATCTTCTTTAGAATAATATTATGAATTTTCTTGTTTTATCAATAATCAGGCGTGTTGTATAAACAACTAAAGCTATGTGAGCTAGCATGAAAAGAATTACCAAAAGAAATAATTTTTTAGATAATAGACAGTATGAATAAACAAATCAGTTAAGTAGGTAACAAAAGAAACAATAGCACTACTTTATTGTTATAACCTAAGTTTCTTGCAAATGCTAGTTTACCTTCAAAACACAAATACTGGAAATTCTTTAGCATTGCTCAAATGTTTTGAGATAATTACTGTGAACCCCTAATTTTTTAATATTTAATATTACATTTTCCTTAAGATGCTTGTATTTTCCATTTATAATAAATTATGTAATACGCAAATTAGTGCTTATTTAAAACAAAGAAAAATAGTTGATAAGATTAAATATGAATTATACTGAAATTTGATAACAACAATTAAGAATCTTTGTTAAGTTATCTAACAAGGTAAACATAGTGAATTTTATCCTGGCTAATAATAAAAAGTTAATTTAAAATTTAAAACTAAAGTAAAATTATGATGTAAGTTTGTATTTTTATTGCACATGGTGGTGACTATTTAATAACAAAAACATTAAAATTTTGTCTAATTGGTGATTATTTTTTAATTTAAAGAACATCTTGAAAATGCATCGGTAATGATGATGATAAAACTGGTATAATTTAAAAACCACAGAATGAACAAAAATCAAATTTATAAATATCTCGAAAGGTTTCTATAACTGTATTTCTTTTATTAATTAATAAGGAAATGAATATAAACAAAGTATATTTAAACACCCAACAAGATTTTTGTTGTTTAACTTTGCAAATTTCATAAACCCTTGCATCATCAAAATTTAGTACTATATAAACGCCTCAAACAGTCCCATAGGCATCATTTGATATCAGGAAATCAAATATTCTCCAACTCTTCAAGATGCTTAAAGTAGTAAGTTAAATTTAATTGTCTAATTTATTAATTACATAATTAGATTACATTTTTTTCAAATTTTTAATTGTTTCAGTTCATTATTGCTGCCATTTTGGCTTTTGCTGCTGCTGATCCAGCTCCAGCTCCCAAACCACAAATTCTTTTAACTTCAGCAGGAGTTCCTATTGCAACAACTGGAGGTTTGGTAGTACCTGCTGGTGCACCCTTGGGCGGTGTTATTTCTTCTGGCATTTCACCAGGTGTTGTTCTAATATAAACTGTGAAAATGAAAAGGTCTGGTCGTGATGATGCCTAAAAATATATGGAGGTTCATATTTTAAATTATTTTTGTACATAATGCACGTGCTGTAAATCATTGTTTTTTTGGTTAATGTGTCAGTCAAAATAAAAATTTTTCTCATAACATAGTTGTTTTTTTTCTATCTGCTTAATATTAATACAGAGGATTTGTTGAGAATCCACTATTGAAGGAAAATACCGCATCAGCTTGCATATAGCAATATCTGTTTATAAAAAAAGTTAGCAATGTAATAAGATAATTTTATCAGTGCCATATAAAAAGGGTAGACAATTTACTTTTGAGTGCTTTGACATGAAAAGGCAAATCAAAGTCTTATCAGTTTTAATAACATACACCCTTTCATGTAAATTAAGAATTGATCACAATGTGGTATATTTTGAATCAGCTCTAATGGTTCCAGTTCTTGGTCTCTCAATCTTTTACAAAAGGGTGGAATTGAAAAACAATCTTGAGCAAAAGTTGACAAATTCACACAAACTGTTTTGAATAAATATACAACAATTTTATAAGTTTGATGAGAAAATTTAAAGAAGGGAAAGGTAAGGATGATATTGGAAGAATTAAATGTGTAAAAATTATTGTTTGGGTGTATACTCACACCACTAAGGAAAACCGTAAAAAACTTTAGTGAAAACAATCTTTTGGGTGGATTTGAACTTGCTCCTTCTTGAATGCAAAACTGAACGTTATCTGTTTTTACCACACCGTTCAATATAGCATTAAATAGACGAGAACGTCTTTATAAAAAGTATTTGCAAACCTGGTTTTCTTGAGTCAAGAAGTTAAAAAAACTTAATTTCTTTTTATACAACAAAGTTTTGGATTTTTGGGATTTGCACCTTTAGGAAGAGCTTTTAGAAGATATCATGTTTACTCTTAAACCACAAGACCAATAGCCAAATGTTTCTGTTTAACACGCGTTGACTTCCTCTAGTTGCCTACTACAAGATGGTTAGCATAACCCTAAGTTAACAAAAAATCATCAGTTATCAAAATTCATCGAGATGCTAACTCCAAACAATCTATTTCTGACCACCTGAATTGCAAGAAACTATAGACCATTAAAAAACTTGCAACGCGAAAAAAGCAAACTCAGCGTTTACCTGATGATAAATTTTAAAAACAGTGCCTAATACTATTGCAAAAGCATGGGCACGTTTAAATTGCAAGGACATGTTAAATCAATGTTGATTAATCCACCAAAGGTAATCAGGCAGTCAAGATTTCTTTTCCTCTTCAGCCAGTCGAATAAAATTTTGATTAGACAGCAAAAATCCCAATTTCCAGTAGATGTGTTGGTGGAGACGAGATTGGTGGTTCCAAAAACTTTGAGAACCAGAGTCGACTACTATATAAAACTATTAATAAAAACAGCTTTTTTCAGAATTGGTGGTCCTCTTCTGCGTCAAGATCTGAAACAAAAGAAACAGAAACAGTATCTATGCTTAACATGGATTTGAGTGCAAATGTATACAGAAAAGAGTAGAATTTTTTAATACAGTAATCTAGGAATTCAAAGGGAAATGGGATGCTCAGTGCACAGATTTCTTTAAAATCTGCAATGTAGGGGACGTCAAGGTGTTTTGAAGATATTGCTCGATTTTTGTAAGCGTATCTGTCCCTGGACTTCTAGTGAGGTTTGTTTATGTAAAAAGATTGTTCCGAATAGCAGGGGTTCATCTAGGGTTCGGGGATGGCAGTTTGGATCTAAACAGCATCTAGACACTGCTTTAGTTCTACTAACCAAAAAAGATAAAGAAGAAAGATGATTCCTAGGTAGGTTGCTCTGAAAGAGATCCCATAAGATGGGCTTAATTCATCACAAAACCTCTAGATGGATTATACAGTTGTGTGTAAATACCCTGAACAGTTGTCAGCAATGATCGATTGAACGAAGATCTTGCGACAATAAAAGACGAATCTTATGAGGATAGCATGGATTTCTGAAAGCGGGAGGTGACAGTAGTATGTCACATCTATTTGCTAAACCGAACGCGATTTCGGCGGTGCAAAAGGAAACTGTTTACCATTCTGACAGTGTTGAGGTAAAATAGGAAATCAAAAGTGGATCTGCCTGCTGGGAAATCAAATTGAATGGGTGAGAGCGATCAAATGCTTTCTAGTAATTTAGGCTTTTAGCAAGTACTTTACTTAGGACGTTGAGAAGGGCTATGTGGCGCCATAACATTTGGGGTCTATGGGGTTCTTTCAAGGCTTGACTATCACCACTACTGTGACCGTCTTGCTCGAGGATAGGAAATAGCCAAATCTGATGATTTGATGTATCTCAAAAGAGTTTTTGTTTATTAGTGCTATGGTGAAGGATTACGATTGGCAGTTCTGATGCCGATTACATGTGATTACTGTTCAGTATTGGTAGTTGTAAAGAATGGTTTACAAACACTGAATGCTAATTTTTTCTTAACAGTTTCTATGATCTGTGACTCCATATCAGATCACGTCTGTGTGCAATTACATTTTTTGAAGATAAAAATGCGCAAATCAATAGCAAACGTTTGGTTTTTCTAAAGTGATAAATTTATAAAGAACTAAATTCTAAACTAAGAAAGTTTATTTGAATTGTAAGAATAAAAAATAATATAACTGACATGAGTTTAGCTCTACCAATATTTTTAAATTCTTTAGAATCAAAACTGAAAAACAAATTGAGAATATTTTTTTATAATTACAGAACAACATTTACGACATTATAAAACATCCAGATTGTTTTTACTGTTTTTGTATTCAAAAAAGCTCATTTAAAATTTAAAATTTTATACAAAATTATGATGTAAGATTATCTTTATGTTACATTTAATGATTAATTGTTTTCGAAAAATTTCATTTTTAAAATTTAATTAAAAGTAAATAAAATTTTTAAAATTTGATTTTATCTTAAAGATTTTCTTTCTAACGAATAAAGTTTAAGATCAATCGTTATGGCTCTTTAATGATCTTTCTTACTTAGAAGTGTTCTATTTAGTAAAACATTCTTGATGGATGAGGAAATCGATAACGCAAATCATTCGAAAAGAAGATTTCTTTGTTTGTCTTTGTAAATACTATTCGACTTTGCATCATACATCTTTCGTATATAAGCGCAGCGAACAATATGCTGGACATCATTTGATTTTAGTAAATCAAATACCTACTTACCACCGCTCAAAATGTACAAAGCAGTAAGTAACATTTATTACTTCTTTTTATTATTTTTATTTACCTATTTAAAGAAATATAAGTGTAAATAATTTAATTACATATTGTTTAATTCTAGAATTTTGTTTACTTTAGCTTGTTCTTGCCACCATTTTGGCTCTAGCTGTTGCTAACCCAGCTCCAGCTCCTAAGCCCCAAGTGATTCTTACTTCTGCAGGAGTTCCTCTAGTCTCTACAGCCGATATAGTAGTACCTGCTGCTGCTTCTTGGGCAGGAGGTGTAGTTTCCCCAGTTGTTGCACCAGGCGTTGTTATTATTTAAAATTAAGAAACCACAATTCAAAGTTTTGTTTGTGATAATTAAGAATTTTCAGTACGTGTTGTAAAATGCATTAAAATTAAACACCAAAAATAAATATTTCATTCTGTTTACATACTGAATTTTTATTTACTAGTGGATAACTATTTGCCAAACCTTTTAGCCCAAAAGTGAAAAGTCAGATTTTGATCATTTTTTAAAGATCTATAGGATGTATTGAGATAGCTAACAATACAAAGTTTGAGGGCAAAGTTTCGTCTGGGAACGAACCTGTAGCTTTCTAAATCAGTTGATAACTACGAAATGGTTTTTGCAATTACTCAAAGATATTTCAGTTGTATGATATCAAATACTTTAACATCTAAATAAATAGATTTATAAAGTTTGAATGCATTATAAGTAGAATTTCTATCAAACAAGGGAGATGTATGACGTGACATAGTAAGCATGTTATTACGCCAAAAATTTTCAATTTTTAACCAACCAAGCTGGGTAATTTTGTGAAAAACTGATCATAACGATTGCATTAATAGATTCCAACTTTTTGTGGTTGAAATACTACAGTTGGACTTACGGCACCTTCACGACTATTTACGCCTTAAATCTTCGGATTACAACAAATTACAACATTGATGCTGTAGTATTATGTTTAGCCTACCTGACTTAACTTTTTCTTTTACAAAGGTAAGAAGAAAAATGTATACCAAGATTGAAGGTATCTCAGTATCTTCGGAACTAAAATCTCCTTCTAGTCTGGTATATAAATATCCAAGAAAAATCTTTGGTATTACTTCTGGGCAACATTGGCTGCTATGTTCTTGCTGGCTTATTCCTTTCCATACGCATTATGTTCTTTTTCCTTTCTTCTCTAACTGCATTCTAGTTAGTCACTAAAAAGTCTACTTCCTCATGTTTTCAGTCTACCTATTCATTAATATTTGCAGTCATTCAGTTTGTCCATTGACTCTTACTAGTGTTTTGATTCCATGGTGTCTCCCACATAGCTATCGTTTGCATTCTAGCTGCTTTTTAAATTCTATTATTCGAATTCATTTAATAAAATTCTTCATTACGTTCATTTGGTATTGATGCTGCAATAACTAACTTAACTAGTAAAGTATCAGTTGATGTATAGCTCTATATGCCTCACTCTCTTTTAAACATAGGAAGTTTTCTTTGTATTCTATGCAATTTACCGAAGTATTTAACTATTTCTAGATCTTTTGCGGCATACAGCATGATAATACTGTACTAGTTTTTGGCCCTCCCATAATCTGCATTAATCTGCACACTGCAGTGCTAATTTTAAATATTTAAAATTATTTCTTATCATCCAGCATTTATTTTTTCTAAAGTTGTGTTAGCATTGTGGTTAAACATATTTTCCATAAGACGCAATAAAATCCTTGACACGCTAACACATACCATTTTTAAATACAGTACGTTGATCTTGCAGCTAACTTTTTATGGGAATCTTTGCTTTTCTAGTTCCTCAAAAATCAATCTTCAAGTTACGGTATTAAAGGCATTTTTGGGGCTAATTGTAAATAAAATGCAAAGTTTTCTCGTGCGTCTAGTCTCTGTCTTGGCTATAGTTGCTGTATTAACATATCGATCTGCCCTTACGAAAACTGCACTGTCTTGGTCTTCCTTCTGCTCCAATTCATTCTTTAATCTAAACTTAATAATGTGCTTAAATAGCTTGCCTAAATATCTAGGAGATATTATAACTGCCTCTAGACGACTTGTCGCGTAGTTTCTTTTCACTGGTATAGACAGCAATATCGGCTTTGCTATTTTCCACTCTGAGAAAAAATTTGCTATTAGTATGAGCCGTTTAATACGTTTTTGATAAGTTACAGTTTTGTTTTAACCACCACGTCTGCTGGAATTCGATTGGGGCCTTGAGTTTTATTAGTTTTAAATCTTTTCACTTCTTCTGCTGTTAATGGTTCGGCTTTCACATTTTCTTGTCTCTCCCATGCTACATCCTAGAGGATTGAAAGCAGCTATACGTTTTCTTCGTCTTAGTGAAACTTTAGTATTTCAGGCTAAGCTTTACAACATTTTACCCAAACTGTGCTAAATACAGGCTAAGAGCTGGTTGACACTATACACTAAACTTTCTATAAACTTTTGTACAAATTAATTTTTTTAAAATTTTCGGACGTTACAAACGAAGTTTGCTTTAAAATATTTGGCAACAAAACGTCAGCTCATCGTCTGCACTTGCTTGCTTTCTTATTTTTTGAGGTTATGTTTTCACTGCAAACAGTTGTATTAAATAGATTGATACTGCGCACAATCTGGCACAATCACATCAAAACTTTGTAAAAGATAAGTTGCATACAACTCACTACAACAACGTACCAAAAATTTCCAAACAAATTTTTGTAAAAATTCTTTTATAAAGTTTCCACAAAATATTATCTATATCTAATTTATTATCTTCGAGTTGACATAAATCTTTCATTGACTGTTGTGATTAAATAAGTCACTTAATAAAACACCTTCTGGCAGAAATATAAGGTACGATAAGTACTTACAGCTAAAGAAACAATAACAATAACTAAAATTCCTTTTTGTTTGACAGGATTGTCTATTTTTTTATTTTCTTGATAACAGCAAATATAAGTTTCAAAATAACAAATTTACAGCACGTGCATATACATTACATATAGAAGTAATTTCGATTACCTGATGTTTAATCATTATTACAACCAGAATTTAACATTTTTCCTTAATTTTTTAAATAATCACAACACCTGGAGCAGCTATCGCACCAGTCCAGGAAGCAGCAGCAGGTATAGCTATGTCAGCAGTTGTTGCGATAGGAATTCCAGCAGAAGTAAGAATCACTTGGGGTTTGGGTGCTGGAGCTGGATCAGCAGCCGCAAAAGCCAAGATGGCAGCAATTAGGAGCTAAAACAAAAATATTTTAAAATTAACTACAAAGTACTCTTTGTAATCACATAAGATGAGATGAAAAAAGATAAAAATATAAAATAGGTTCAACTTACGACTTTGAACATTTTGAATGGTTGTTTAATATTTGATTTATTAGAATCAAATGATGCCTATTGTATTGGTTGCTGCGCTTATATACAGCTGTATCTGATGCAAAGCTCAACTAAATTTACAAAGACAGACAAAAAATCCTCTTTTTAGATAGTTTGCTTCTTTGTATTCATTTCCTTACTCATTAAAGGAGCTAGCAATTTTACAATTACGTGTAATGAAGTAAATCTCATATTTAAATAAAAAAAAGTTAATGTCCGTTTTGATACGTTTTCAAAATAATATTATTTAGTTATTATAAATATAGCACAATGACAAAAAACGTCATACTCTTGCTTTATTTAGATTTTAAATTTTTTATTTTGTAGTTGTAATTACACAACATTGTAATAAATTACGTTTACGCATTTAAAATACATAACCATTTAAAAATACATGCAAATGTATTATTAGATCGACACATAGGTCAGCATAAAACATGTGAGAATTGTATAACTAGACGAATATTTTTTGACTTTTTTGTTTTTGTCCAACGGGTCGATTTAGTTATTAATTTGTACGTAAGTTTCAAGTAAACGATTTAGTATGTAAGTACTTCTCATGCAAGTAAGAATTTAAAACAATAAATTTTCTATTTTGTCAGGTTCCCGCTTTCGGTAATGTTATCGAGATTAATGAAATACTATATTATGTTATATCTTGTAGATAAAAAAATATTTTATTAAAATCCATGCCTTCCGAACCTGTAAACAACCTCTGACGCACAGTTTTGTTTTATACCTAACATTTTTACAATTTTGAGATCCTTTAGCTCAAAAAACTTATTTGAGAGCAATTGCACCATTACCTAACGGTAATGCAGTTAGTTCCGTTTTATTCGTTTTTTATAGTTTCTAGTTCTACCTTAATTGCAGGTTTTCATTTTTCTTCATCTATAGTATCCATCGCTTCTTCTTATGTTTGTGAAACATCAGTTTTAACCAAATTTAACTCATAAATAGGATTTATAAGTTTTGACCTTTGTAGATTCTTTGGTTTTTGCAAATTTCTTCTTCATCTTTACCAGGACCACTGTTTTATTAACTTCTGCAGGCAAATTTTTTAAAATTTTTCTTTCATTGGTAATTACCAATTTGTTTGATTTTCTTTCACTTTTTATTTCAATAAAAGTTGTATTTATTTTTTTACGCTTTGCTACCACAAATAAAAAACGATTTTCTTACTCACGGTATTTACAATTAACACTCGTTATTGGCTTAGTAAAGACCTTTAGACATACTTTTCCATATACAATCAAATAAATTATAACGTCACTGGTGTTTTCAGGCCCATAACCTGTTAAGATAATAACAAAAAACACATGCAAAATACTTTAAAGAATATATATTATACAGGGTGTCCCGCGACTCGACTAACATAGTTTAAAGGTGTGTTCCTTAGGTAATTTCAAGTTGAAGTTTTGCCGAATTTTGGACATATATGTATTAGGTATTTTCGACTTGAAATTACCTAAGAAACACATATTTAAGCTATGTCAGTCGAGTCACGGGACACCCCGTATATAAAACACAAATTAGAGGGAGGATAGAAAGAACAAGTTTCAGTGACAGAGATAGAGAAAGAGAAAGGCGAAATAGTATCAAAACCTAGTGAATCTTTGGTTTTCACCAAGCCGCCTAAGACGTTCCAAAGATATCCAACTTTAGACGCATCTATACAATTTGTCAACACAGTACCATGGAAATGATCCTTTTTAAACTGGTATAGAAATAAGTAAGTATGAACAGTTATCCACTGGTTAATGTTGTGTTATCTAAAACGTCTTATTGGTCTGATAACAAATCTCTGTGTCTACTTTACAAAGTCTTCATGCAAAAATCCAAATGTAGCATTTTTCAAACAAATTTTAACTATTTAATTATTAAATTTTTCCCAAAGACTGATAGCAATTATGACACCTACAAACTTGGTTGACTGAGACCAGAAAAGATACATTTATATGAACTACGAATAGAGCAAGCAGAAATTTCTTGTTTTGTCAAAAAGGCTTTTTATGTTGAAGAATAAGAAAGATAGGCTTTGCAAGGAAGGTTTCCTATCTAGACAAAACTTACACACCAGAACGACAAAAGGTTTTTTTTAATATCTCTTTTAAAACACAATAGAAATGATAGCAGGAGTAACTGCTAGAAAATTTTAAGTGTTTACTAGGCGGCTAGAACACTGACGTAAATTGGGTCATACCTAACAAAATGAAGTCCATGTCAGTTTTGAGTTGGCCATCTGTTATCTATTTTGGGTCACTTTACAAAATGACTTAGTTGATATTGTCATAACGGTAGTGATTTGCACATGAACTCTAGTCTGTAGTACTTTAGGTTATACATCTAGAAGGACAATTTGATCAATCAATTTTATGCGAAGAAGATTGTGAATCAATTATTCTATTATTGATTTTCAGATTTCTTGTTCTTCAAGAATTTTAATTTAGTAAGTTTTATTTTTGGTTCGAACCTCTCCTTTTTAGAAGGCAATGACAAACAACAAAAACATTCCTACAAAGAAACTTGCTTCAATAAAGTCTGATGGTTTTGAGAGTCTACACAAACTATACGATATTACTATACTATTCATGTCTACTAAGTCCGCCCAACATTATTGTAGAAGGCAGTGCCGTATTGGAGCACCGACTTACAAAGAAATTCCCCACAGAAGTAAACTATATTTTCCCACATTTAATAGATATCGCGCACATCTTTAGTAAATTCTGTGCGGGATTTTCTGGTTCAGTCTGACGCCAGTAAGAGGAAATCTACAAAGACGACAAGACCTTTGGGTGCAAAAAATTTCTTCTCGCGGCTTCTCCGCACAAGTTGACTATAAAAACTGTATTAGTGCAAAAAGTTACACTTGTTGTACAATGTATTATTTTGTTATTAATGTAATATATACTTTGTTTAAAACGCTTTTGCGAGAATTATAGAGAGATTTTACAGGAATATAGCTTTTCATCATTTTAAAAGTAGCACTGCCCTACTTATAGCAGCCGTTACTGTTTTTCGGGCGCGATACAGCTTTGAGCAACAGACTATAACAGTATATCTATCCTAATTTAAAGAATTCGCTGTTAATGAAAATATTTTATTTGAAGTGTATGATTCATAATAATTATGGCATTTAAAAAGATAACAATACAATTCTCCGTTACAACTTTTTAAAAAAGCAAAAAATTAAAAACCAAATAGACTTACCGTTAGAATATCCGGATTGTTTTTACCTTACTGTATTTCTTCAAAAAAGTTTATTTAAAATTTAAAATCAAAACCAAAATTATGATGCAAGTTTCTAATTTAATTACAAATACTAGTAATTTTTTTATTTTACATTCTATCTCGCAAAATTTTGAAAATAGCGCGCAAAGCTTGATGAATTTAAAAAATGTAACACAAAAGCAACAAAAAAAACTAAATATCTGGGAATCTATTGACTTACGGTAAAAGTACTTTCTATATAAAGTTAAAGTAGACAAACTTTCCTACAAGAAAGATCCTGTGAATGTTTTTCGTAAGATTAATAATTTAAAAGTTATGGTGGGGGAAAGATATGAAAATAATGTTAAAAATCGAAGTTTTGCGTAAATATTTTTATTTTTACAGAAAATCTTGATAGGAGGCTGATAACATATAAAAATGTTGTACTAATAATACTAATAATTCAATCTAAAGTGCAATTATCGAGTTAGAACTATCAAATGACCTCATTTGGTGTACACTCCTTGACAACCAGTGCAAGCTTGGCTGCACGTAAGTCCTGCTTTCTGGCATCCACATTTGGTTGAGCAGCCAGTTACGCATCTGTAGAAAATTGTACTTAATATTGAATCCGGTGCAGAAGGATCTGCATTCATTATCGGTTTCCATCTATTCCTCTTTTCCATCCCCAATTCTCAGGAGGCAGATTGTTGCACAGCCATCTCTGTACTTGTAAGTACACTCTAAATAAATGTGGCTTTGCAGCAGTTTTTGTTTAGAGGGAGGGACAACAGGTGAGGCTTAAGCTTCTTCGTACTTTCCAAAAACGCGTTGTACCGGAAGTGATGCAAATCAGCCTCTTTTGGGGAAGCACGGTAAACTGCCAGAAACATCTTTTCTTCTGCACTCCTAACAACCTCAGGTGTTGATGAAGGGTTATAGAAAGTACCTGCTATTTCTGCAATGGTTGGATCCTGGTTATACAACTTAATGACTGAATATGGTTGCAGTTGTATCACACCCGCTAAAACTGTGGAGAAAGAAAATGCAACTGTAGAATGAAA
Source organism: Ignelater luminosus (assembly GCA_011009095.1). NCBI lineage: Eukaryota > Metazoa > Arthropoda > Insecta > Coleoptera > Elateridae > Ignelater > Ignelater luminosus. The sequence continues at coordinate 174,837 of VTPC01090542.1, read as the reverse complement.
CCTATTATAGCCGTTGAGACGAAAACAGTTGGATTTCTACTTTCCCTCTTCCTGGTTCGTTGCAGCTTTGCCAATTGCCGTCTGTATGATGTCATAGTCAGCATCATTCACGGCAACGTGTGTCTCTATCCCATCAGCATTAGCCAGGAAGTGTTGTATATAGTAACTTTCATGTGTTCATCAAAGTTGACATCCGTAGAACTTTTACCCATTTCTCTTCTGTTTTGCTCTAGGACCTTTATGCTGTTGTTCCTGTCACTATAACCATCAAAACGTACCGAGAATGTTGGTCCAAAATTGCTCTTCGCATACGATATATGCTGTTGACAAATATTGGAAAAAGTTGTTCCCGCTTCCAATCTCAGGCGGTTGAGGAGAAACCCACCATCAAAGATGTTGAAACTTGTAGTAAACTCTACTGCCATGTCCGTGCTAGGCAGAAGGACATTAAGAGCAGATTTTTACCGTTCTTCTCATTCTATTTGTATCGAAGAGTGAAAGTGGGAATGGAGATAGCTCGTATTCCAGAAAAGACTTCAAGTCGTCATCGTTTTTCTTTAAACTTGCGATTCTCTGAAATAAAAGGAGAGGCTCGATGACTAAAGTTTCAGCGTGCACTTTCACTGAATTTGTCATAGCTTTTGCTTGTTCTTTTGTGGTATCTTCAAATCAGCAAAATTGTTACCAAATCCTTTTGCCGTAAGTTCTTTATCGATTTTCACGCAAAAAGATTTATTGTGGAATCATCTACGTACCTGTGGATAGGGACAGTAGCCGTTCTGTCTTGGAAAAAGGAGAGTGGGTACTAAACCATTCCAGCAATTTTTTCCGGTCTGCTCCATCTCGGCACCGTAGATCTACGTGTTACTCTCCTGATGTAAAAAGTTAGCCCTCCAGTGATTTTCATCTCTCTCATTAATGTTTGGTCAACTGTGAGATCAGATCATAATCCACCTCTTCTTATAGCAAAGTATCCCTCATCTACAAATTGTGTAAATTCATCTTGAGCTATTTTATATTGAAGGCGAAGCATATCTACAAGGTATAAATAAGCAGATTTGGCGTATTGAAAATGACCGCATGCATAAAAGAAAGGTATCATTCTCTGTACAGATTTTAGATAGCTTTCCCAGTCTCTTGAACGTTTGGCTGCTATAAAGTTCTTTATTATTTTCACGATGTGATAATATTGCACCCACAGTGCAGAAGTAGGACTATCCTTTTCCAATCTTTCCAGTTCTCTCTTCAACTCCGGGCTAAATGTGCTCTCATTTCTTTCAATTGTTAGATAACTTAATATCTCTTTATGAAAATCTGATATCAAGTAGCCCGCGCTATTTTTTCCTCTTCTGTAATGTCACAGCTGTTGAAAATTATTGAAGTCAAAACGCAGTGAATGAGCAAGTGTGCATGAACTGCTTTGCTGAAAGCATGGCCTCCCATAATCTTTTCAGCTGAGTGGGAGCAAAAATTAGGCATAGCAATTCCAATCGTCCGTGACACCTGCCGTTGCTTGTATTTGTTGATTTTTATGAAAGACCCGCTGTGAAATACTTAGGAAGTCAAAGTCATAAACGCACTATATCTTTTGGAACATTAGATCTTGCCTCACTTTCTCCAACAGTTCTAACTCGATAATTGAACTTTATATTGAATTATTAGTATTATTAATACAACATTTTTATATGTTATTAGCCTTCTATCAAGATTTTCTGTAAAAATAAAAATATTCACGCGAAACTTTGATTTTCAACATTATTTTCATACCTTTCCCCCACCATAACTCTTAAACTATTGATCGTAAGAAAAACATGCATAGGAGCTTTCTTGTAGGCAGGTTTGTTTACTTTAACTTTGTATAGAAAGTACTTTTACCGTAACTCAATAGATTCCGAGATATTTGAGAAGAACCCACCGGGGATTTTTGATATGTGTATCAGAACACCTCAGGGTACAACTGTGCCAAATTACAAGAGTACGTGATTAATTTCCAAACTTTGCCTTTTTTTGAGGAGATAGTACCATACTTCGGTCAACATTTATGCAAGATGTTTATTAGGAGTAATCCAGTAAGATTTGGCTTTAAATTATGGCATTTTGTGGCTCAGGTGGATATTTATATACTCGTAAGTTTGCATTCTATGGCGAAAAGACTCCAAACAGTGGAGGAGTAAATGATTTATCATTTGGAAAGATGTTGTCCTAGATCTTTCATCAGTTGTACAAAATTTATCAAATTATTGTTCATTTTTTGACTTTTTTTCTTCATAGAAACTATTCTGCCTACTAAAGAGAAAGAGTTTTTACGCAACGGAAACAATCTGTGAAATCGGACACAGAAAAGATACCTTGTACACATGAAAATGAAAGGCAGCGGTTCATATGATTTTTCATTTGATAAAACAAATGAAATATTGTTAGTTAGGTGGAATGATAATTCAGTCGTTACTGTTGCTACAGTAGAACCCTTGGTGTCTGCACAACTGGAGAGAAAAAAAAATATATTTAGCCGTCTACCAACTTAAAGTAATTTCCTGGTATAATCAGCATATAGGAAGTGTTGATTTGCACGATAATAGAATTGCGACCTATACGTGTCGATGGGAAGAAATAGTAGTGGCCAGTTTTTACCAATTTGGTGGACAGTGTTAGCGTGAATGCTTTGGTAAGCAATAAAAAAACTGTCGCAGATACATTTCAAGTTATATATTGCTGTAACTTTGAAAACAGAGTGTATTGGCGAAGACAGTGAGGAAGCAGCACAAGGAAATAACTCAAGACAGCAATCAATAAATGCAAACTACGGAAGGCCTTTCAAAGATGCACTTCCGACTGAAGTACGATTTGACAGAATCGGTCGTGTTGTTGTTGAAGAAAAACACAAAGCAAGAAAAAGATGCAGACAGTGTAAGAGCACAACAATATATGTGTGTAAGAAGTGTCGAGTACATCTTCATTCGCAATGTTTCGAAGGCTTTCATAGCCAATACTATTACTCCGTGAATTCTTAAGTTGCGTATACGCAACATTTTGTAATGCCTTATTGATTTTTAATGCTTAAGACTGTGCAATAGTTCACTGTTTCGCGAAGAATTAAAAGTTACAAAACTCTGATAATACAGGGTGAGTTATCACAAAATTATTACGCCATCGGCATTTTTTTAACTTTGAGGTACGTTTTTCAGCACATTTTCTGATTTCCTACAAGACATATCTTATAGTGGTTTAACACACATACCTGCTTTTATTAAAAACAGATAACAAAACATGATATGGTTGGAACCTAAAAGTCTTCGAACATAGGCCTTTTAAGTAGACTTTCGTATTTTTTCCGACATATTAAAATAAGTTTTATTTTAAATGGCAACGTAACTAATTTCTGGTGTTTATTGGAAGAGCTAAAAGTTCTCTTTCTAGTAACATAGAATTTGTCATGGGTTACATAACAATAAAAACCATTTGGGATCTCTTGATTTTTGAGGTGTTTTACTCTATCCATATCTGAAAAATCTAAAAAAGATATTGTTTGCTCTGAGATAAACCATGGAAAGTTTTAGTTCTAAATTTTATGGAAGTGTTCACAGAGCTGACTTGAGCAAAAGCATTTTGTCTGGATGTTTAGTTTCTACATCCCTTAGAAACACCAAAACAAAAAGCGAATGTAAATCTATATTTTAATTATTTATTAGTCAGAATATACTTGACAGGAAGCCAAACTGAGAGAAAATGTGGAATTTGATACTGAAAGATCTTGAATAATCCTTAGTGGTATCTTCGCAGTTTTTCTGAAAGTTATACTGTGATGTAGAACTGTACTGGCTTTTAACCATTATACAGTTTGTTTTAGGCTACTAGGAACATAGCCGCTATTGTTGTATATGTATCCAAGGTTATAAAACAATCTTTAACAATCAAGTTACTAAAAATAAACAAAACAGCTTGTCTGAGGCTTCTACGTACTCACGTAGCCTAGGTAACAAATACTTGCTATTTAATATAATTGTTTTAATAATAATTACAAAACTAGTAAGTACCCTTGACCAAATTAAAAAAAGAATAATGTCATGAGGATATGTCAATCTAAAAATTTAGACAGTGTGATTTGTTACTTGTTGTTATCGTTGTTATTAATTTTTTAATTGAGATTTTTCAAAAAGTGGATGTTTATACAATTCCAGAAAAAGTACAAGTTGTAAAATGGCGTTATTTGGGAAATTAGCAAAATAATTTCGAATTTTTGAAAGTTTTGGGTGCGTTTCACCAAAACTTCATAAAAATAGAACTGTTCTGTGACAAAACGGAGGAGGAAGAAAATCAGCAAATAGCTCTTTGTGCTGCAACTGAAAAAATAATTTTCTATCTCTTAGGCAAGTGGGTGAGATTTTAGACATTAGCAAAGACACTGTTCGCAAAAGTTTGAAAGAAAACAAATTATAACTGGTTGAAAATTGAGAAAATTCAACAATTATTTCCTGAAGATCAAATAAGACGAATGAATTTCTGCAACACGGTTACGGAAATGGCAAACCGAGATCATAATTTTATCCGCAATATTTTATGTAGTGACGAATGTACTCAACCCTTCTGTAGTTTGTTACTGGTCCCTACAAAACACTTATGAACATTTGGACGAACTCAGAGAAAAAATTATCTAAGCTGTTAACTGTGTGACTCTTTTAATATTAAGAAATGTTAGACAAGGATTTTACGATCGTCTGGGATATTTTTTGGCTCCGGAAAGCGGCTTATTTGAACATTTATTGTAAAAGTAAAATTAAATTGTAGAACTTCCATATTTCTGAGAGAGTTAAATAATTTAGAATTATCGAAACGTTTTTTTATTGTAAATACCATTTTTTGTAGTTATTAAATAATCTCAGATTATTAAAATGCTTTTAATACGGGTTTCTTTAATTCTTAGTTGGTTTCTATGGTTTTCTTACAGTAGCAGCTCTGTGGCTATGTTCCTAGTAGCCTAAGACAAACTGTATAGTGTTATACACCCTGTGTCTAAAAAGTTCGGTGAATGATATGGTAAAAAGAAAAAAACATGTTCCTAATGGTAAATACCTTTATTGACCTTCAAAATAATCTCCACCAGCCACAACACACCTCTGACAACGGTCGTATAACGCTTGTAAACTGTTGGAGAAGTCTTGATGTGGAATCGTGTGTAGAATACCCGTTACACGTTGCTGAATTTCGTCGATGTCCGCAAACCGTGATCCCTTTAAGGCCTGCTTAAGACGTGGAAACAAGAAATAATCAGCAGGCGCCAGATCTGGAGAGTACGGTGGATGTTGCAAAACCGTGACGCCATGCTGAGTCAAATATTGTTGTACCATGATGCTCGTATGCGAAGGTGCATTGTCGTGCAGTAACATCCACTTTCCTGTCTGGTACTTCTGTGGCCTAACGCGCCGGATGCGCAGTAACAAACGTTTGAGAACCTCCAGGTAGAATGTGGCATTCACCGTTTGGCCAGCAGGAACAAATTCTTTATGAATCATTCCGTCTTTGTCGAAAAATGCGATCAACATGGTCTTCACTTTGGATTTTTCGGCACGGCATTTTGTTGGTCGCGGAGAAGACGGTGACCGCCATTCCATCGATTGTCTTTTCGTTGCGGGGTCGTACTGGTAACACCAAGACTCGTCTCCTGTAACAATGGAACCCAGAAAGGTTGGATCCCTGTCACACGTATCGATGAAATCGCCAGAAGTCTCACAACGTCTTGCTTTTTGTTCATCTGTTAGCATGTGCGGCACAAATCGCGAACAAATCTTGCGTTTGCCCAATTCTTCATGGACGATGGTCCCTACTGTGTCTTTGCTAATGCTCAATTCTTCTGCTATTAATCGCAGAGTCAATCGCCGATCGTTTGTTAGCAGCACTCGCACGCGTTCGGTGTTTTCTGGTGTCCTGCTTGTGCATGGCCGGCCTGAACGTGGTTCGTCCTCAACAGATTCCCTACCAGCGCGAAGGCGAACAAACCACTCATACACACATTTCCTACTCACAGCATCCTGCCCGTACACATGCACCAACATCTGATGGGTTTCTGTCGCCGTTTTACCCAATTTGAAACAGAACTTAATGTTGTGTCGTTGCTCCATGACGCGTACTATTCGGGTCACTCTATTAGACTGAATGCAATAAGCAATGCACAACAGTCTTCGAGCTCGTACCGACACAGTTCACGTCCAGACATGTTCGTGCGTGTCTACAATGGCACGCGAGCCTCTATCAAACTGTTAATACACAATTATGAGACCATTCACCGAACTTTTTAGACACAGGGTGTATATTAAAAGATCTGACATTAACTTTAATCTTTAGGAACTCAATCAATTTTATTTTGGAATGAAAACTGTCAGGGATAAAATAAACTAACATCTATTCAAGTCAGACGAGTCTTGTTTGGAGATTTCTAAGCCAACTAACATTTTCATAGAATATTCATAATATGGGTTATTAAGCTTGTGATGAGAAACTTTATATATAAAAGTTGCAAAACTGTATCGACACAGTACAGTTTAGGGGTGTCCAATTAGAAAACACATCGATGTTTTTTTTCGATGCAATACATCGTGGTTATGCATCGATATTTTCCGATGCATCGGTTAGAAACATCGATGTTTTCTCAAAATCGAGTACTTTTTTAAACATTGCATCACAAAGCTGTATTCAGCCCCTGACACTCCATACAAACCACAATTTTTGATTACCTATTACTCCTACAACAGCACTATCGTTGTCCGCACGTTTGTGTGTTAAAGGATGTTCAAGAAACTAAGAAAAAAAAACGACATTACACGCGGAACCTTCTCTGATTCAGTTGTTATTTATTAAGACAAAAGGCAAAATTACAAAAAGTACCTACAAATAATATGTGGATCTTAGATATTCGTGCGTACTGTTCATTTAAATTAAACAACTTTTACCATGGCTCCTGCAAAGGTGTCAAAACGTTGGGAAACCTTGAAAGCCTCAAAAACAACGATAAGTAGAATACAAATAAGTCGCATAACTAACCGTAAAAGTTGTTTATTTTCAAAGTATAAAAAATAAAATAAAAATCATCCACAATCATAATATAGAAACTCCGGTATTAAAGTCCTATACCCAGTGTTCTTTTGGAAGACTTTGCAGAAACAAAAGCTTATTTAAACGTTTACCTTTCAGTCTGTTTCGTTGCTGATTTACAATTTGTGCTGCTTTCGAAAATAATCGTTCAGATAGTACCGAAGTTCCCACCATAGTCAAGTATTTATATGCAATTGTATGAAGTTTAGGAAGCTGAATTTTCAGATCATTCCAAATTTCCAATGGATTTTTATTTAGTCTTCTTACAGGACTACGCAAGTAAATAGACAGCTCGTCAGAAATAGCATCGTCAGACTTCGCCGTTTTCCAACTCTTGTGGACTAATTTGTGGTGATCATCCCACAAAGAAAAATTGTCTTCTGGTTTGTCAGAATGATCTGAAGAATCAGATTCCACAACCTCATTTTGTATTGTAGCTTTCATAAATTCTTTGACTTTTGCCACAGCCGAAGAGCAAGCAATTGGGACCGTAAAATGCATTTTTTTAAACCTCGGATCCAATATCGTGGCTATAGCAAGGGAAGTCACTCTCTCTATAATTCCCATTCTCTTGTCAATTTCTTTAAGTATCACTGACTGCATTCTTTGGCAAGAGATTCTTCGAGCTTAAGAGGTTTAATTTTCAAAAGCGGACAATCGATAAGTGGTATTACCTTACTGCTAGTGCAATACTTATCAGCTGACACTTCTTTAGTTGCAGCTTCGATCGGTCGCAAAACTTGTAAGACCGAAGAAAGAATAGACAGTTCTGACGCAGTAAACATCGGTGGTGCGTTTTTGTAACGAATGATTATGTCATTAACGATAGTGCGAAGTTCCAAAAATCTTTCGATCATATGATATGTACTATTCCACCTGGTCGGGACCTCTTGAATCAATGCTCTGTTTGAACCATGTCACAATATCTTTTACTTTCGTTATCAAGCTTCGCAGCTCTGTACACTGTTGCATAGAATTTTGTGCCACTAAATTCAAAGTGTGGGCGAAACATGGTATATGTTTTTTTCCAAAAGCCAAATCGATGGCCTTTACCATGTTGGCTGCATTGTCCGTCACTACAGACGAAATTTCATCTCTGTCAATTCCCCATTCAGTACAAGTTTTTAACAGCATTTCAGCGATGTGTTCTGAAGTATGGCGTTCATTTGACTGGTACACTCCAAGAGTAATTGATAATAGTTCATTACCAACACCGAAGTGTGCTGTTATTCCTAAAAAACTTCTCATACTCATGGTTTCTGACCACATATCAGTAGTGAGAGTAAGATTTTCTATATTTGACAATTTTTCTTTGAAGACTGTTGATAGTGCTGCGTATTTATCATCAACCCATCGCGTCAACGTCGTCTTACTGGGAAGTTTATAATGTGGTGCAATAACTTTAATCAAATTTTATTTTCGACAATTGTGAATGGTTGATTATCTTTACATATCATATAAATTAAGGCACTATTTATTTTTAAAGCTTTATTACCACTCGCCCAAAAAGCGTAAATTTCTTCAAAACTTGACATGATGGACTTTTGACGTTTTGGCGCCGGAGGAACAGGAACATTTCCTTCGTCTTTAAAAGAGTCAGATATTTTATCAGCATCAGCTTTTTCAGTTAATTCCATTACATCAGCAGAGCTCGTTGATGGTTGCACATTAGCAACTGTAGTGACTGATTGCGTATTTTTATTTATCGTATTGCTGTCGATATTGGAATTTTTCGAACTTTCATTATTTAACTCTCGAAAAGCAGCCTTATGTACATTTTTTATATGATCTATTAAGTTGGTTGCCACAAGATTTAATTGATTTTTGACAAAGTTTACATTTTGCAGTTACTGGCTCCTTCAATTTTATCGTAGAACTTTCACATGCAACTCTTCTTGGAAGATGCCATCGTTTTGTGTAATCAGCCTGAAAAAAAACAGTAAATTCATTAAAATAACTGAAGTCGATAAATTCATCAATCGATAATATCATATCTCTAATCCTCACTATCTATACTATATTCAGTGAAGCAAAAGAATTTATGTAAACAAACAAAAAAAAAGGTTTGTTACAGTGTCGCTTTTTAATCGCGATATGAAGGCGGTATTTTAAATAATTATATGGGATTATTTTCGAAATGAATCGAATGACATATAGAAATAAATTTAAAGGTCATTATTTTAATTTTAAAAAATTAAAACAATGTATTTATAAAAAATCAAATTACGAAAACTACTCAAAATATTTTATAACAATAAGTTGACCTATAATATAAATCATTTGTGTTGGGAAGTATCTTACAGATAACAAAGTATCTTCTATTTATTTTGTCATTCAGTAAATTATAAATTATCAACTGTTACTCTTGTTCACGAATGAATAAATGAGTTATCCTAACCTTACTTTATTATTTTACTTACCTGTTCAATAGAACTTGTAAGAAGACGATGACATTTTACTCTAATGAGTATATTATATCCAAATCCAATCCTACTTAGTTTTGTAAAGTGTGCACATTCACGAACATTTTTTCTCTCTCTCGCTCAGTGCTGCCAATGTCAATCTTTAGATACTTTCTAAGCGCCACCAACGAACAAAAATAAAGGTTTAATTTTATAACTTCAAAATTGTTCGAAATCAACTGAAACAATAATAAGTAGATATAATCATTAGCTGGTAACCATTGATTCGATGTTTTACAAAAATACATCGATACATCGAGTAAATCAACAGCTTTTGAAAGCATCGGATCGATTCAATGCATCGTACTATAAACATCGAGTGAATTCGATGCATCGATGTATATCGAATATCCCTAGTACACTTTAAGAGCGTATAAGATTACTAACCCTTCTTCTATAAAATATAATTAATATTAAAACCAATATGGGCAGATGCTACTGTCCTTAATTATCAATCATCCATTTATTAGAATTATACATTGCAAACTTCTCCCTTAATAATTGGTTTAAAAAAGAATAAAAGTCAAAACAACCAAATTATTAACGTTTATTTCTTTTAATTTTCTTAGATGCTTTTCAATCTGATTACAAAATATAATTTATTTGTTCATTATCATTCATCAGCAACACCCAAATTAAAATATTTTGACCCATCAGTGCCAAAATAAACCAGTTCATGGGTGGTTGACACAAGAATTAGGTATATCAATAAAAAACTGATTTAAAATTAAAAAATCTCTGATGCAAGGTTACTCACATGTTGCGTTTACAACAAAAGATTAGATAATACCAAATTTAAAACTCTAAGGTTACGTTCACAAAAATTTTTAGATTTATATAAACATTTAGTTTTTTTTTTTGAAAAAAGAAATCTGACAAACAAGAGCAATGTTCTACAAAAAGGAAATCAGGACTAAAAAGATTTGAAGACAGAAAACGGGAAAAAAACTAATGGAAAAAGGAAAGCCAAAATAGTGATAGTGCAGTTAATCAAATTTATATATTTTTTAAAAAAAACAACTAAAAATACATTTATTTAGAAGATTTATCCAAGAATTATATTTTAATGGCAACGCAACCTTAGACAGAAGGATGTTAATTATGTACGCAAAATACCGGTGAGCTACCTTTTTAATTAGAATACTTGTAAGTATTGTAACAGCGTTTAGTTCTAATAATACAATCACAATATAGTCAAAAAAACTTATAAAAAAACATACACATAATAAAAATGTCATTGAAATAGTTTTTGTTTACTCCTCCCTTTGGTTGATCTAAGAAGTTGTGAACAGTGACTGCATATGTGTATATAAACCAGCTGGAAACACTAAAAGGTATCATTTGATTTCAGTGAATCAAATAATTCAATTCTTCAAAATGTTCAAAGTGGTAAGCAAAATTATTGTAATTTTATATGAAAAGCAAAAAAATTAATTACATTGTTTTATGTTACAGTTCGTTTTCGCCGCCATCTTGGCTTTTGCCTGCGCCGTACCTGCTCCTGAACCCAAACCCCAAGTACTTGTTTCTGCTGGAGTACCTGTAGTATCTTCTGTATACTCCGCTGGATTAGCCATTCCCGCTGGTGCCACTTACACTGCCACCGGAGTAGTTGCACCAGTCGTAGCGCCTGGTGTTGTTATCGTTTAAAAGTAACTTACTGCTTAGCTGTGAAAAAGGCCAAAATGTAATTAAATCAAAATTTTGTCTAGTATTATTTTCCATTTGGAATTAACGGATTTTTCATTCAGAAATTGTTAATTTGTATTTTGTTCAAGCGTGCTTATTGAAATATAAAATTATCAATTTAGTTTTTTGTTTTATTATTATTACTATTTTCTTCCTTTAACATGAAAAAATTGCTCAAACAATTGGGACATTGGACATCTATACAATACCATAGATTTTACTACACCTAATTTACAGTACAATATTCAAAGTAGTTCCAGCAGTTGATTCAAGATTCAGTTCAAGACACCGTTTGGTGTGCAGTATTCTAGCTCAAAAAGAACCAAAACAGATCTATTTCTTTCTCAGTTTTAGACCGTTTTGTAAACAATGAATTGAGTGATGATCCTACATAATGAGTACGATACAGCACCATGCATGCGTCTTTTGCTTGCTTGAATTAACCGCTCCGGTATAATAATAATCACGATGAAAAAGGTCGTACGTTTATGTGATGTTTTGTTCCAAAGGTTTTCTTTCTGATCATTCTTTCTTACAAGAAAGTCTTAAAGATAACTGAGCTTTGCTTACATATTTAAGATTTATAATATAAGCTTAATATCTCCTAATGTATTACTTAACTAAATATTAGCGTACTTGGAGTTTATACAGCTGTAATCCTAAATTTGGCCGTAACTTAACACAGTAGGTAAGAAGTAGTTCGAATTGATCCTATTGTTGAGAGGATTTAGCACATTCGGTCAGGTTCTTGTGGGCCAACTATACCTAGGATGGCATTTCTGCCAAAAGTCTTTTGAAATTTTTGTTGCATTTAGATCTTTAGATTCTACAGCATAGTAACTAGAATACATACCGAATAACTACACTTTTATGCCACTACTTTGGCTAACCTTAAAATCCCACTACAATGTCACTACACTGTCAAGAAGATCACAAACATTCAACTTGCAAAAGCTTTAAATAGATTCAAATATTTTCAAGTTTCTACTGATTGCACAGCACTACTTGATATCTACGTGATGGTCCTATTAACATGTCACGTTATAGCGATCGGAGGCTAATCTCAACTTTATTAACTATTCACGTTTGTAACAACAAAATTCTAAAGAGTATTAAAATTCCTACAGCCTTTGCAGCTGCAAGTGTTTTCATAGAACCTTTAAGTATATCCAACGAAAAAAGATTTCATGATTTATGCTTTTTGAAAATGCGTGATCAAGACAGTCTAACTTTAGTTCAAAGCAGTAGAAACATAAACTATGAGAACATTCGACATACTGTTTCGGTCCCAATATTACCCTTAAAACTGAAAATTTACAGCGTGAAGTGTCCTGAAGAATATGTGAACTAATTTTAATAACAAACGTCAATCAATAAAAATCGTAATTTTAGTTGAGCATAGTAATTGACAAAATTGTTTTTTGGTTATGGTTTGGTCTTGAAGTGATATCTATAAATTATTTTTAGTAATAAGAACGTTATGAAACACCAAAACCATATGATATCATCTGCTCAATTACGCACAGAACTAAATGAATATTGTTTGAACTACGCCACCTTATAATTTAGATTGTACCTATTTTAAAAAGAAGTCCCATGACAATGAGCTGCTTCATTCTGGAGATTCGAAACAAAACTTCCTGCTCTTTGTTTTGTATGGTAGTGACAAGGTTAAAGCTTGCAGAATGCTATTTAGAAAAAGCTTATTCTACAAGTGTCTAAAATTTATAGTTACATTTTTCAATTTGGTACCCGTACCTGCAAAATGGCATTTTTTTGGTTTTGGTCGGCAGCTATGTTTACGTGAAATCTCTCTCTCTTTGATGTGCCTTTCTTTGTTAATCTCTTACTTTGATTATGAAACTGTAAAGTTTGCGCATGAAAATGAGGACAATGTACTGTAACTGAAACTAGGGAAGACAGTTCTCCGTAAACATAAATTAACACAGCCATCTCACTGGTTCGGAACCGAGAACGGACGGGTAGGGTTTGGTAACAGCTTAGATTCAACCAACGAAAAGTCGAAAAATCGGTCCAAATTGGTGCGGGCACCAATGACGGGGTTAGTTCAAAAAGCACAGATCTCGTCACAAATTGCTACTAAGACGTCCTAATAACAATAAATAAAAAATATTTGCAACAAACCAATTCAGAGTCTAGTAATTTTAAATGTAAACAAAGAATTATCAGCGTAAACAATCAATGTACATAAGGTCTGCAATAAATGATTTCATTAAATCATGGCAAATATTAAACGCCCTGAGTAACTGAACTTATCTTACAAGCTCTCCGAGCGTCCAGGTATCTGGATCATTCAGTAGGTTAGCAACTTAAAGCAGACTAAATAATTTGGAAATTACTCGGTGCATTTCCACTAGATTTACTAATATAATTCTTATAACTTGAAATAAGCTGCATCAAAAACTATGAATGTCTTTTAATAAATGTTCGCGTTCAATATATAACGAAACTTGACAATAAGTTTCCAAAAATTCCAATAGATTGGTTCACAAGAATACCAAAATCTGTAACTCAAATATTTTAACGAAATCTGATCACAATAAGATCAACGGTAATCGATAGTCAACCTGAAGACCAGGAAATTTCAAACTTGTTAGAATTCGTTGCTGCAAAATTCAATAAGTAATAACTGCACTGGAAGTTCTATAGTTTGCAATAGATTCCCAAGAAAAGCACTGGAAGAGATTACAATGAGTGCGATAATAAGATCTCTTCACCTATTTTAATTATCGATAAGGTAAACGATATCGCGGGACCAGCGGAACCACTCTCGGTAGTGGTAGTGGTGGAGTTGCGATGGTTAAAGGTTGGTTGGTGCCGACGACGATGTTGTTGGTTTAGTTGCCCCTGTCAGAGTAACAGCAGGATTTGAAGTGGAAGATGGATTGAACTGTTGGTGTAGGTATGATGATTGTTGGTGGGTTGATTTCTAGAAGCGTCGGTGTAGATGCACTGAGGAACTTCAAGCTCAGGGCTTTGGATGGGATGTGGGATTGGATATTCACTGTCTACCATTCTAGCAGTGTGGACAGATCGGAAGAGGCTGTGATGGTGGAGGATGGAGTAGGAGCCGGCCCTACACCCCTGGTGTGGTGTGGTAAGCGGCTCACTGCAGCATCGTTGGTGGTGAAATGGAAGCCGGACTCCAAAAACACAGGGTCCGAAGTCTTGGCATAGTGCATTAGCCGACGCACATTATCTCACTGTTGATGTTGGTGTTGCTCTCATACTTTCCTTTGCGCTCAGTTAAAGGCAAATCGACTGCCTCGCTCAGCAGTCGAGGCTGGAATGAAGGAAACAGCGGAAAGTCAACTATATAAAAGGATGGAACCCTTACCATTACAACGCACAAGCGCAAACAATTCTTATTGGCCGAAGCATGTCTACGCAGCCCTAACTGGCCAACAGAGGCAAAAAAATTAATTAATTTACAATATCTGACAATTTATTATATCTGAACATTTAATTATAATTCTTCAAAATAACACCATAACACTAAACAAATATTTTTCAAAAGCTCTCATTCCATGGTTATGGTATCAAACTTGCCTAAAAAAGAACGCGCAGTAGTTCTTGTGATGGTCATAAATACAAGAGTAATTGAATCGGTGCAGTAGTCTCTGAGATGTAGAAAATGTTAACTTGATAGTATGATTAGGAGAGAGAATAGTGTTGAAAATACAGCTGTTTTATACAGGGTGATTAAAAAGCAATTTAATAGCCATTATTCTCTATTAGAGATTAGAAATGGCATAAAGTCTAAATTTAGTGTTCTACATAGGATCAAAATCGTTTTTTCAGGTTTCCCTTTTATCAATATTTTATACATTGGTAGATTTGAAGATCATAGCCAACATGAAAAAGAAAGCGTTAGCTACAACCTTCAGATGAAAGTAGTAGTCATTTCTTCAAAATAACGAAAATCACCCCAGTTTGCAATGCAATGCAAAAAAGTTTACTGCAATGAAGTTAGTTCAACTAAACAAAAACCGTTTCCGGAAATTACGCCAATTTTAGTCATCTTTTCCTGTTTGAGCAAAAAATACTCTTGAAATGTCATATTATCTACGCAAAAGTTCATAAAAGTAGATGCTGGACACGAAAATTATGTAAAAACATATTAGAATACATGTAATGCTTTTTAATTTTTGTTTATTAAATTTAATAATTTCTTGTAATTATTTGATCATGAATAAATATAAGTTTAGCAATGATTACAATTAATTATGTATTATAAATGAATTGGCGATTTAAACCATAAGGATGTGCAAAGGTTTTTGGTATTATTAAAAAAGTGTGATGCAAGATTAGATAAATATTACGTTCACAGTAAAGAATCCTGGATGTCATATTTAAAGATAAGTTTCTGTTCACATGCACCAGAGCCGTATATGAATATGTAACAAAGAAGTGAACACGTCTAAAGCTGTGCACTTAATAAATCCATGAAAAAGATAACTAAAAGCTACTTTGATAATATTAACGCATCCTAAAGAAATAAAGAAATACCTGGCTTCTTTTTTCTCTTGCACAGTATTTTTGTGGCAAATAAATTCGCATCGGTGTGATCACAGCATTAGAAAGCTCAACGGCAATTATGATTAGAATTAGAATAAATACTTATATTGTGCTAATTTTTAACAATTATTAAAAAGATTTGAATAACCAAAAAAAGACGCAGAAAAAAAAACGCACATCATCGTCATTGAAATAGTTTTTGTGCGCTCCTCCCCTTGTTTTCAAATTTATGTTACAATCAATGAATGAATGGATAAATTGCGTGTATATAAACCAGTTGAAATTCTTAAGAAGCATCATTTGATTTTAGCAGTCAAATAAATCTACAACACTTCAAAATGTTCAAATTGGTAAGAAATTATAAATTTATTTAATATTAATATTTGCAATGCTTCCTATCAAGTACTATGTTTAAATAAAAAGCGAAAAACATTGCCACAAATATTTTTATTTATTTTTTTTATTTTATTGCAGTTTGTTTTTGCTGCCATTTTGGCTTTTGCCTTCGCAGCTCCTGCTCCTGAACCCAAACCTCAAATTTTAATTTCATCTGCAGTACCTGTAGCTTCAGTATACTCTGCTGGATTGACCGTTCCTGCCGCTACCTACACTGCCACAGGAGTAGTTTCCCCTGTGATTGCTCCTGGTGTTGTTCTCATTTAAAAATCACAGCTATGAATATGACCAAATCTTTAATTGTTAATTAGTAGTATTATTTTCTATCTGTGAATTAACCTCTTCTGTTTTCAAAAATTGTTAATTTGTTTTAAGCATGCTTATAATAAATATAAAATTATCAATTTAATTACGTTGTTGTATTCTTCCAAAATGTCCGCACCTTTAAACTTATTTAAACAGCTTAGAGATTTCAATGCTGCGTTAATAAGGAAACCTAATTGTAATTAAATGTGTTGAGTTTTCCAGAAGCATTTTTGAGTTTGTGACGTCAATTAGCAATACAAAAAGTACAAAATTACAAATAATGAAAATTAAGATACTGATAAATAATTAATATTGATTAGAAAAAAAGTTTATACATATGTGGTGCTGTAAATAAGCATTTATGCCTAAAATAGACTATTAGTATGTTTTAGCCATCACAGTCTAGTTGGTGGCCTTGGAATTGACTAAAGAGCTGTACAAAACAAAAGACATAATTTACTGTAACATAGTAGATCTATTCGAACCTCTTTGATAAATTGTATTGTTTCAACTAATTGCAACAGTTGTTTTGTTATTTGTTAGTTTTCAAGGTTTTTATGATTAAATTGAGTCTTTTTTAGTTTGATTTATTTTTGTACAGAATGATTTAAAGATTTCTAACTAATGATAACATAATTATTTCTTTTAGAAAAAACTAGTACAAAGCAATTAGAAATAAAATTATAGTTGCTGTACGACTTTAAACAATGTTTAGGTATAAATGTAGTTATGTACGAGGGCTGTTCAATAAGTACCCGTGTTAGAAATGAAGACAATTTTTTTCAAAAATTTTTTTTTT
>VTPC01090542.1:73250-157184 GCA_011009095.1 Ignelater luminosus | reverse complement strand
CGAACGATACTGCTCTTTTTCCATCTTAGCTAAAATCACGAAACACGTCTTACTCAAATGGCTGTCAAATCCAAACTAACCTATCAATCAATCTGCAATTTGTTATACCGTCGTTTGATAGATGGCAGCACACGATGATAACACCAACTTCCCTCAGGAACGCCTTCTGTCGTCAAACACGGGTACTTACTGAACCGCCCTCGTACAACTTCCATTTGTAACATTTTTAGATAAGAACGTATTTTTGCAACTATACTCTTTCTAAAAATGTTTTTCTAAGGCTAGTACATTGAAAAGACTAATAGCGTTTTGGCCTCTGTAGCTTTTTTTAAAGATATTAACAGTTAAAGTTTTTGAAGTTTGACAGCAGGATACTTGTAGATATCGTTGTATTAATGCAATTTTATTTCCAACGCACAAAACTAAAGTGGTAATATCAAAGAAAAATGTTCTGTGACTAAATCGTATTATAATCAGAAATATTTGTATTTTAGTAATTGCAGCAACAAACAGCATCTAAGTATACGAGGGTCGTTTGAAAAGTCCCTGCAAAAATATAAACTACTTAATTGTTTGGGGTAAACCTTTTTTATTTTTCTACATAGTCTCCTTTTAGGCTTATACACTTCGTCCAACGCTGCTCTAGTTTATTGATCCCTTCTGAATAATAGGATTTGTCCAATTCTGAAAAATAGCCATTCGTTTCTGCAATCACCTCTTCGTTTGAATAAAATCTTTTTCCCGCCAGATATTTCTTCAAATTGGGGAACAAATAGTAGTCCGAGGGAGCCAAGTCTGGAGAATAGGGGGGATGTGAAACGAGTTGGAACCCTATTTCCATTAATTTTGCTGAGGCGTGAGCTGGTGCGTTGTCGTGATGGAAAAGGACTTTTTTGTGGGCCAATCGTGGGCGTTTTTCTTGCAACTCGAGATGCCTACAGCACTAGCAATCTCACGCACCTTCACTCTTCTGTCATCCATCACCATATCATGGATTTTATCAATGATTTCTGGAGTAGTAACCTCAACAGGGCGTCCAGAACGTTCAGCGTCACTTGTGTCCATATGGCCACTCCGAAAATTTTGAAACCACTTATAAACTGTTCTAATCGAAAGTGCAGAGTCACCATAATGTTTATCAAGCTTCTCTTTAGTCTCCTGAGGCGTTTTGCTTTTCGTAAAGTAATGTTTAATCAACACACGAAATTCTTTTTCGTCCATTTTTTGAAAATCACTCGACTTCCTCGATTCAAACGAATGCCAAACACAAAGAAAGAGACCGATCTGGCTGAAACTTGGTGTGTGTTCTTCCAAGAGATGCTACTAACTAAACATAACCTCGATATGCGCCAGTAGTGCCATCTCTCTGACTTTGCACGGACTTTTCAAACGACCCTCGTTTTTGATACAATTAAAACAAACTTAATTCTTCGCAAGGTTTATCAAAATTCTTTTAAAGAAAAGTACGATAAACGCTAACAGTTTAATAAAATCAATAAAAGAAACAAAGGATATCAAAATACTTGTTTGGCATTAACTACAATAATATTGTTATAAATAAATGACATTGTGCACATTCGTGTATACACACAACACAAAAACTAGACATCCTTTAAAAGGTAAACAAATCATAATGAAATGAAATAATGAACAAGTTTTGGCATATTTCTTTGTTATAAAGAGTTGGAAAAAATGGCACAAAAACACATTCTGGAAATTACTAAATCATCTGATGTGAGCTCACGCCTCCCTTTGTAAACAAACTTTAGAAATTTACATGATGATCAATGAACCTCTTGATGTTGTATATAAGCACAGCTGGACAATCAATTATATATCATTTGATTTGTGTAATCAAATTAGTCAACTCTTCAAAATGCTTAAAGTGGTAAGTACGAACTTAATTTATAATTTTTGCTTTCGGTCTTTGTCAAAATATCTAGTTAACCTAACCTATTAATTATTTAGATTTTTAAAATCTTTGAAACTCCAAGTTTGAAAATATCTATAAACCAACACTGTTAAATAATTTGAAGATTTTAGGATAATTAACAAAAATTTTTTGTAAAAACACAAAAAGAAATTTCATCTTTTTTCCCGCCTAAATTAAGTTATTTAGTTCTTTAGTTTGGTTAATGCAACTCAGCAAATCACGCTCAGAAAATCAAATGAGATTTTAAAATCTAATATTGCCCAAAATCCAAAATAAATTCTGACTTAATATTTGCAAACAAAAACTGACACTATAAATCTGTTTAAAATTTAAATTAAATCAGTTACCTACCTGTTTGTTACATAATTCTGATATAACTACTACTTCAAACATTAAAAATTCAAATTAACTTGTTCTTACAATACTTTACTATTTGTATTAATATGCAGAATCTTTCCAGTTCATTAGATGGTATTAATTAACAAAGAAACTTGGTAATATCTACAATAAAATTTTTAATCAATAATTTAACTTTTTCAGTTCGTATTCGTTGCCATTTTGGCATTCGCAGCTGCTGCTCCTAGGCCTATTCCTGCTCCAGGACCTAACCCTGCACCAGCTCCTGCCCCTGAAGCTAAACCTGACGTAATTGTATCTGCTGTTGTACCAGCTGCCGTTGAATATGTGGCTCCTGTAGCTTATGTTGCTCCTGTTGCTCCTGTTTATACTGCGGGATATGTTTATGTCTAAAAATGTGTTTTTCAATTACGGCCAGTTATTAATCTCATGTAGAAATTGTATATAATTTTTTTAGATTTTTGTTTTGTTATTTAGGGTTTATTAAAATGTTTAATAAAAATCTTGCTTAAATATTAATTTTGTTTCACTTAATAACATCCCAAAAACCCCTAAACAATTATACAGATGATAAGTGATAAGCTACTACCTAGAGCTGAGCTTGAGCAGATTATGGATATACATACATCAAGAGTAATAGAAAAAAAACTGTTTATGGAATGAGTTGTCGAATTTTCTTGAACAGACCTTTAAAAACGTGGACTTTACCCTTATTTCATGGTTGAAGTGTGATACCATGTAAGGTAGGTTTAATTATGTATACAATTAAAAATTAAAAGCATTGTAATTACTTTCAACAGTAATACACTGATACAGAAGGCATATAGCTCTCTATCGGTCTTATCAGTAAGACCACCGTGGCCAAGATGGTTGCTAAGTAGTTAATTCTGCATTTCTATTGGTTTGTAAAAATCAAGGTAAATTGTCAATGCAAGAAATTCAAATAAATAGTGCTAAAAATAGACTTACAGTTCATTAAATAAAGTTCCATATTTTGTTATTATCAGGCCAACCAACGGGTAACTTATTTACCCGTCAGATGACGTAGAATTCTTGACTACCATTTCGCTCGCCAATAAACTTTTTGCGTGTTTGTAACTGTTTTATTATTTGTTTTCGTTTTAGTGAGTATTCACTTTTAATTGTTTTCTTCGATTTTTGCCCTTAAAAATTCAAATTTTAAAATGAGCTGACTTTATAGATGTTTGTTATCTTGTAGATTCCAATGACTTTCATCTCTTTCTCTTAACGATCTGCCTTCATTAGCCGGCTAAGCGCGTTTGCATTGCAGATGCTTTTGCGCACAGCAAAACTTCTTCGTTTACTTTATCTACTTTTAGTCCATAGTCAAGTACTTGACGATATACTACTTAATGAAAAAAATTTATTTTATAATCATGTATGCAATGTTATCAAAAATGTTGGTCTCTTCAGCATTATTATTATCGGAAACAGAAGTTGAAATATCTGCACATCTTGACAACGCTGCAACCCTATCTACTTTATTTATCTTAATAGCAAAACTCATAAACCAACTGATGATGCTAACTTTTATAAGTACAAAGGGAAAGAAAGTCAACAGCTGCAATCAGCATTATCAGAGTTGACGAGGATCTTCAGATCTGACGATTTTGCAACTTTCTGTTTCTGACGCTGCTATAACTGTTGCTGATTGTTATTCAGAAATTAAATAAATCAACGTTACTTTAGCATTAGTATAATTTCACTTAATTAAACTGTACAACGTATATTCAGTGTATACAGTAGAAACTCGTTAACTTAGATCTTCGGGTAACCCAGACAGATTTAAGAATTTATAAAAAAAAACAACAAAGCTATTTCTTTAATTGGGCGCGCAAATTCGTACTGTACTACACAGCGTTTGTGTGTATGCTGTGATTGTGATCAAGGTTGTTTGCTGGGGCTATACATGGTCAACCGATTTTAATTTTAATTTTTTTTTCTTTGTGCAAACAGAGGGATTTATTCTCTTGAAGAGAATTCAGTCATTTATCTCCCTTATTATAAAAAATAGTAACAAACGTTTCTAGATAAGTATGTTTCGATGTAACCTATGCGCAGTCTCAGCTCAGTGGGATTTCAACATTTGAAGAGACAACATACCAAGAGAATTCTCGTGCAAATCTAGTAACAAACTGCTTCATTTGGAACACTTTAATAATAAAATCTCCCACAGAAGAAGGAGATCCATGCAGTTTCTGATGAGTGGGATAGAGAGTTCATTGAAGATAATCCTCACAATGAACAATACGTAGAAGCAACTTCTGAAAAAGTATGCAAAAAAGTCAAGACTAGAAATGAGACTTAGATGTATCATAAGTCTAAAAAAGGAGTCTATGTAGTAAAAGCACAAGACCTTAAACTTTTCAGGGCTATAAAAGCCTGCAGCCAAGATTATGACAACTGTTTTCTGGGATGAAGAAGAGCAGAAAAGAGCAACAGTCAAAACAAACTTACAGCAAACGTGCTGCTTTCCTACGACAACGCACCGCTTTCAAGAAAATATTCTCAAGAGTGAATTTTTTAATTGATCAAGAAATTATGAAGGCGACGACGTCCAATGATCGTACACAAATGCACCTTTCTATAAATCACTGGGCTTACACACTATAGAATTTACAATTACAATTAAAATTAAATTCTTCCAAATATATCGACATCAGTAGGACTGTCAACATAATTGAATCGAATGCGCGTAGAAGAAATCTGCAATGTTACATGCTTTGAGTCATACAAACAATTGATTATTGTCGTGCTCTTTCTACCTTTCTACTTGGTTATTTAGTAAATGCAAGATGGCATACCATACTATCCAGTTTAGAGTTTTCTGTCAAACAAATTTATTAATTATTATACAGAGCGTGTTCAATTAATAAATAATAAAAAAAAATCCTTGAGAAAAAACAATATTAGGCCTCTTACATCTTAAAGTAAAAATGAATTGCAAAATGTGCATATTTTAGACGCTAACAATTGGAGTGCCTGTACTAGATTTGAACCTTTCTGCCAAAAATGCTGCAAAAAAACTAGTTGCAGCTTATAGTTATGACACATTCAACGTAAGTAATGCAACTGAATCAAAATTAAGTAGGCGTTTTATCTAAGAAAACATTGCGTCTATTCTGTATCTTTTTAAGGGTCAAAATCTAAGCAAAAAACAATTTTTTTTTATATTTTTTCTTTATTTTTCAATGATGTTTTAGAAAATAACTATGTTGGTAAAATGATTTCTAAAATAGACAGTTTTTGATGAGAAAAACATGTTACCGTTGTCTACCATGAAGAGGAAAAACTCATGGATTACAACGTTCTTCGATTTGGAAGAGTGTCCTTAATAAAGGTGTCCCCTATGTAGAGATATCCGTTGAGAGAGGTTTCACTGTATAACTTTGCATATTTTTAAATGACAAAACATCAAACCAATGTGGTTACCTCATCGCTGCGTACGGATATAAGAGCACAGAAAGCGGTAAAGGCAGACACAATCTGCATCTAATAGGTAAATGCAATAAATCGTTCAGATATGTACAGTCTGCGACAATAGGAATGAGACTCGAAAATGGACTTAAACACAACACAAACTTGAGAGAACGAGATTCCAGGCCACCGATCGATAATGCCGCAGATAAATGCGTACGCCGTACGTATTATTGGCATGAAACCTTGTTCTCTCAAGTTTGTGTTGTGTTTAAGTCCATTCTCGAGTCTCGTTACTAGTGTCGCAGACTGTACGTTAATTTAGAAAGTGCAGATACGGTAACTGTCTGCATTTGTTGCCATTCAACTTGTCTACATTTGAAGTTTTAACATATTTTTAGGGCATTACTGTTTTCAAAAAACAACGTGGATTTCTAAAATGAGAGATGTAAGTATTTGTATGGTATATATATATATGTATGGTCGTAGTATTTTCAGAAATGAAAAATCTTTTCATTTGTTTTACTTTTCTCAATATTTGTGGGTTTCAAAAAATTTATTTTTCACTGTATAAAGAATATTGTCGTAGGCCCTGAGCACATATAGACAAAAGCCATTTGTTTGCTTTTTGTCCGCTTCTTTCAATTTGGGCATCGACTGATTAGGTCATTTAACCCCGTAAATTTGATTCCCGACCCGAATGGTTTCTACCAGATTTTCCAGGCTCAAACTCACATAGGTCCAGTATGGCTTCAATCGGTTTATGGCGTTTACACTATGCAAAGTATACATTATATGTGTGATAGGTCTCATCACAGTTGCATCACTTGGCCGATACCAAGACAATTATTCTGTTTGGTTAAAATATTTTCAATTAAGGTTTCTGTGTTTACTCGTAATGCAGTACGTATGAAATAGTCAACTGAAGATTCAGCTTAGATAATATTAATAAAAGTTTGAAAAAAACTCACCTCTTATTTAGTTTACTATATTGAGATTCAGTAACTCTAGCAAAAACAGAAAATTTGTCTATATATTTTTCGATGCTTTAAAGAAACGCTACTGCATAGTATATGTAAAATTTAAATATATTCACAGGTTTTAACAGGCAAGACCATGCCTACAAATGAGTAAGTTAAGGTTTATTATTGAACATTGTAAAAAGTTCATATAACAACAGGATTAAAGACTTACATTCGTATTTACTACTTAAAACAAATTGTTTTATCTTCAAATCAAATAAAAAATTTCTGATCAACACTTGTAGTTTGAGAATAGAGAGGATTACCACACCACCCACAACAACCACATAGTATTAGTAGCGCATTATACACTTAACAAGTGCTTAGTGATTTTTTTCATTAATCATTACCATTTTTTTACATTATTTGCTTAATAATCCCTTTTGACCACCATTAAATTATGTTGCATATTTTTTATTCATCCTGCATGTAATAGTTATGTTCATATCACACTATAATTTAAATCAAAGACGAATAGAACCTAATAAAAGGTTAATTTAAATTTTATCTTCTGTTTTAGAAATTAGAATACGTCATTAAAAATAAAAATACCTTTATAAAAAAACCTTATCAAAACAGCAAAAAAACCTGTAAATGTTCTAGAATATCTACCGATAATGGTAATTAGGCGGATTTTGTCAACTCCTCCCTTCAATAAAATATAGAATTAGCATAACAAATAAATGACGAAATCATTGTATTTTAGGGTATAAAAGCTCCACGCAAATCCACCCAAAATCAGTTGATTTCTGTACTAAATCAAATAATCTTCAAAAATGTTCAAATTGGTATGTAACTAAGTACTAATTTAATCTTCCGCTAATAATAATTGAAGATCTGTAGTTTAAAAATTCTTCATTATCAATGCTGCTCATTTACATTATTATGTAATTCTAATTCTTGAATTCAAAATATTTGTTTTTTTACTAACAATTTTGAATTACAGCATATATTAGTATCACATGTTCTGAATAAATTAGAATTATTAAAATTTAAATGAGTCTACTTATTTATTACATAATTGTAAATACATTTAAAAATAAAGCGTGGTTCTTTGACATTTAAAACCCAAAAATAAGACGCTATCATTATTAATATTCTAATTCATTCTTAATTCCAAGAATTGACGTCAAAACATTTTAATAATGTGATTACTTATTAACTTTATCTAATTTTACAGTTCATCTTTGCCGCCATTTTGGCTTTCGCTGTAGCAGCCCCTGCACCTAAACCCGAACCCGATGTGGTAGTTTCTGCAGCTGCAGTACCAGTAGTACATTCTGTATACAGCAACGGATATGTAGCTGCCCACCATGCTGCAGTAGTTTCCCCAGTAGCCTACAGCGTAGTACATCATCCTGTACATCATCCTGTACATCATTATGGTGGATACGTTGTCGTTTAAAATAATTTAAAAAAGTTAAAAAATAAAACAGCTTCGTCTGGTGAGACGAGAATATTATGAGAATAATTTGAAAAATTTTATATTTTGTGTAGATTTTCATTAAAGGCAGTGTGTAAAGCTTTTGAGGCTTATTTCTATTATGCTTATAATAAAAAATATTTTATCAAGACAAGCTATTCCATTATTGTGTTATTCTTAATGTAGAAGTCTGATTTCTAACATTGGCATAGTTTCCTGTGGTAAAATCATTAAATCAATTAGATCAGCACCTAATTTATTGGCTAAACTAGAAGATATGGTAAACCTTTGACTGGGCCAAAATTATGTTTTAAGTTTAATTTCACGAAGGAAATAAAACAGTCTAAGTACTATAAAGGAATATCTTCTAAAGGCTGTAAAATCAAATATAAGAAATTCTACAGTTTGAATTGATTAAAAAGTTATATCTTGATTTTGGCTGCATTTGTTTGTTAATTGAAATTTGATATTTTGCTCAAATTCAATATTATCTATCTGGAAATAATTCTGAGTTGCACATGAAGAGATATACTCAAGCTTCTAGTACACAAACCAGGCATGAGTACCGCAAGTAAGTGTTCTCACACTCTTCCCCTATTTACTCTACACTGCTGACATTCCCACAATAAAAGAAACGTTCACAGGTACCTTCACTGATGATACTGCAATAATGTCAGCAATCCATTCCAAGCTTAGAACAGTTGAAAATCTACAACACGCTCTTGACAAAGTAAGCAGATGGACCCTGGACTAGAAAATTAAACTTAACAAATTGAAATCAGCTCATGTTACTTATACGTTACGTCAGCAAAATGGCAACATCTCTAAATATCTCAGTGGGATTCAAATACCCAAGGCAAAATCAGCAAAATAGCTTGGCCTTCACGTGGATAATAGGTTTAACTGGAAACATAATGTTAGTCAAAAAGCAGATTAAATCAAAATCAAAATTGTCAGATATAGGTACTGGTTGATTGGACGCCACTCTAAAAAATAAATGTATCAATCTATCATCAAACCGATTTGGACGTACGAAATCCAGATATGGGGCTGTACTAAGCAATCAAATCGAGACGTCATACAACAAAGTCAGAATAAATTCCTACGCACGCCTACTGATAAATGAAGTAATTCAAGAATATGCCATCAAGCACCCAGAAATCAAAAAGACTAAAACGACTAAAAAAACGCTCGGGCTTGGTAAACTCGCACTCGTCGCTCTTATTTTATTTTAATACGTTTTTTGTTATTATTAGTAATACTTTAAATTATATTTTATGTAAGGTTGAACTATCCATATCCAATAAAGGATATTTGAAAAAATATGTAATGCGTATACTTCGCTACAAGATGAATCCTAGCCACCCTTTGGCATGTAGAAATAAAAAGAGAATAATTGTAGACATCAACTATTGTCCAGGTGTCATCGTTATAGCCAAACTGTGAAAAATAAAATCAAAAATGTGTAAAAAGCAAATAGTTCTATATAACAAATATCTTGACACTGCTCTCTGACTCATGTAGCTGCTGTAAAGACAATACACAACAGTGTGCAAAGAAAGGTGTTTTGAAGACAGGAACTGTAGCAGATCATTTTTAGTTGAGCAAAAGCCTCTAAGCATTTTTCAACAAGTATTTTTTGTATTTTGGCATTCAAGAAAGATGTGGTGTCACAGTTCGTAAAGCAGTAGAAGACCCATAGCGCCTGTGATTGTTCTTCACCAACAGCTGATATAGGTGAGTACCAATGTAACGACGTTTGCTATCTGTTCCAGTAATCATGCCCTCGGCGTGGAAAATGATTCTTCCGTTGACTTCTTCTAGTGCGCAATGTCTTCCAGCAAGTGAAGAGTCTATGGTCTCAGGCAAAATAATTTTATCATCTTTGTGGATGACCATCTTTAATTATTTTTAGAAAAAAAGCTTTTCTTTTACAAATTATTTAAAAAATTCGAATAATCACGAGAAATTTTAAGCTGCCCACACATAAATAGTTTTCTCACGTTTGTAGCACAAAATATGTGATCTAGCAGACCATAATTTTGCTAGTGATTGTAAGTCTAGCCTAATTTGTAAACGCTACAACGCAACGTGTAGATGACGGGGTACATACGGCCGACAAAGTTAGAAATTGTACATAAGAGTTTACATATTTATGGTGCGCATTCACTTATTTGCTTCAAGTACTAGAATTGTCTTCTGCTCTTTTCTTACAAATAGTAATTCAGATACTCCATCTCTATCAACAATAATCTTGCTACTGGTCTTCCACTATTTCAAGTCACCACATTTTACTTGACCTCCATGACCAAAATAATTTGAAACACGGATGTCTTATCTAGAAGTTACGTCTGATTTTCTTGAAACATACTTTTCTCTTTTGGAACTCTTCAAAAAAACGATGAATGGTCTTGAACAATTTGCACTTCTGATGTACGTACTATCGTTGACGAGTATACGAAAATACTTTTTCTTAAACTTAAATAGATTGGCGTAGTTTCTGCTTTGAATATTGCCCGTGTTTCAACAACATGCACTGCAAATTGTCTATCAGGGCGGCAAAGTGTGCAACAAAACAGCGACTTGTTCAAACCAGTGTGGTCAAAAATTGAAAAAATGTACAACATGGAAGAAGTTCTCTATTCTAGGAAAGTAGTTGGCTGTAGTCGAATCCTTTACTACACTTTGCTTAATACTATGTTAGCAGCAAAATTGTTTGTTTTCTGTACATTTCTGATTTTATAGTTTTTTTTTGCGGTTTGCTATGACTAAGCTCTTGGGTGATAACTAATGTGTACAATCATTCTCCTTTTATGTCTACAAGTCAAAGTTTACCTAGGATACATTCTTTATTTTAATAACAGAGTACTTTATACATTCTACTGAGGTTAACACTAGTTTTATGCAGCAAAGTAAAAACATACTTATTTGCGCTATATTTCTTTGAAAGCGAATTACATCAGAAACTACCACTTATCATACTTTTAGCTCATTGTACTGTGCGAATTCGTTTTGCTCATATAAAAATTAGTACACTTTGACACCACAGCGACTAGAATTGGTTCAAATATGCAAAACTAGGAAAAAGTTTGTTGCATTTTGGAATAGCTAGCATCTTAAATTCTAAGAGCTTAAATCTTTGGCTCCGCGACTCGGATTGTTCTAAAGGGTCTAAGAAATCATCATGCCAAGTAATAAAAAATAGAGCTCCAAGTACTCTTATTCCTCCTTTTCTTGGTTGATTCTCAGTATTTGTCTTATATAGAAATGTGGAAAAACGCTATGGTAATGCAATTGAGTCTGATCCTTATGGTTTTAATGATTGTAGTCATCATTACTCAAGTTGTATAGGAAGGATTAAATTTGAAAGATCAGTTGCTCGAATTAGATCTTTTATGTTAAACTACTTTTTGTTACTTCTTTAGACTCAATCAATTTAACAGTTTCAGAAAAACAAAACCTTGGAATTTTCTGACCTTTCATCGTTCTATACTTCAGCCACTAATGTAAGACTATATTAGAATAACTTTCGTTCACAGCATTATCTAAGAGGTGCTTGCAATTCTAGCAGATACTTCGTTGTGATTTGGAACCATTTAATTGAATTTTCTGCAAAACAGGCTTGATCTCTAAATTGTACTTTAATAAATTTTGATTCTTTGCTTCACATGAAGCAAACCCTTTTTCCACGTAGGATGAGTAAATTATACAATAATCTCTCGACTTAATAATGCTCTGTTTTACAATCCGAATTGGACAAAGTTTTGGATATGCTGCCAGGTCTAACATAGAGGTAAAAAGATTGAAAATAAACAGATCAAATAATGAGGTTGAACAATAAAATAAGAGAATAAAAAAGAGAAATCTAAAACTGAAAAAAAACTGAGAATATCAAACGTATATTAGAAGTACTCGAAAGAGATTTTAAATAGCATAACAGTGCAAGACCCTGAGGTGGGTGTAGATGAGCAAACAAAAGCGATGAGGACAAAAACCTGCCTAATACGTTTATCAAGGACTGCACATAAAATAAAAATATTGCAAAACAAAGCCAGGCGGATAAATTGTAACAATAGAATTTATATAAACGATAACATGAAGAAGAAAGATTCATACAGAGCAAACTGAGAAAAATTGCTCAAGATGAAAGACGTGGGGGTTAAATGTCAAAGTAAGTATCAAAAAGTTCCAGAAATCTGAAAATAGAATACAGAAAAAAAATAACTAAGTAAAGAAAATTAAAAAAATATTCTAATTAGTTAAGTCATAATTCGGGGCTAATTTTGAGCCCTCTAACAAAGAAGACTCTTTTGATGAGGATTGCTTACCAACATTAAAACAGAAGGTAAAGAAGAAAACACTGTAGAAAGCCTTATATTGAAAGAAGTTGAAGAAAATGCAAAAAGTTTTAAAAAGTAAAAAGGCCGTTGGAATTGATAACATCTAGTGAAATTTGCATAAGGGTATTGAGGCATTATGGTAATGCAAGAAGGTACCAGATGACTAACAGATATGGATAATTGACACATTTTCCAAAAAAAAAAATCACAACAATGAAACAAAGCAAATAAGTCTTGAGCAGGTAGAAAGATACAATAATAATTTAGGTTCAGCTGTAGACTAACAAAATTAAGAAAACAAAACTGAGGTGGTAAGTACATTGTTTAGGATGATAAGATCAACCTTCCTAGCAAAGCAAAAAGTTCAGAATTTGTTCAAATTGAAATCTTTAAGAAAGTGGCGATTCCAGTAATAGCAATTATGAATGTTAAAACTGGACACTTAATAACAAAACGAGAAACATATCCAGGTCTACGGAAATGAGATTCTTAAGACAATAATAAACAAAACTAGAAGAAACAAAATAAAAAAATAAAGTGATAAGAAAATAACTGAAAATTATACCCTTAGAAGAAAATTGAAGAAAGACAACTGAGCAAGTTCAAGCATTTATTGAGAATGCGAGATGATCGAGCAGCAACAAAGATTTTTGACACAAGCAGCTTGGGGAAACAGGTAGAGGAAGACTAAGACGTATGTGGAAAGATGAAATTGTTTAATATCAGATAGATCTGTTTAATGTATATCGTTTGGTATGTACACCTCGAAATGTGCTTATTTTTGACTGATCTCGTTTTTAGCTGACGGTAATAAATTATAATCAATGCCCTACAATTCTAACGTCTAACTTAATATGATTTTTCGGCAAAATGTGAAATTGGGGATGTTCGACCCAAAAAAAAGCAAAATACCGAAACTACCAAGAGATATGAATTATAAACAAAACGCTGCATCAACTATATAAAAGTTTTTTAAAACAACTTGTATTGCATCATGCAATGTACACAATTTCTCACAATGAAATTTCAAACGTTGTTAATCTTCAAATGTTACTTAAAAAATGCATTTTTTGTTACAAACAAGACACGTTCAACTTATACAATGCAGTAACACGTACAGAATTTCAACTAATTAACATAAAGCAACAATCAAGTGTAATAACGGTAATAAATGTACCTTAGAACGTGTGTGCATTTAAAATTCAATTTTGCTTTCGTTTTTATGAAATGAAGTTTCCAAATTCCATTTCGTTTTGGCAACAACAACAACAAAACGGTAGTCGAAGGAATTAAAATGTTTGCGTATTTAGATCGCAAATACTTTGCCCTATTACATGGTAAACAAACACATTCTATTATTAACATGTGGAATATTTTTGCAAATATAAATATTATTCTGTCATGCAAATATACAATAAATCTGCTAAATGTCTATGTATTATCATAATTTAATGATTTAAACAATGAACATTTGTGTCGCCATCAGTAACCTTGCACTTGATTTTTCTCGAATTTCCTGAAACATTAAAAACAAGTCTGTGTGTCCGACCTTGATGGGTATGGGCGACCACACCCGCTTTATTGGCCTACGTTTTTAAAATTTAATGGATATTCATAGAAATGAAAAAAGGTATTAATTAAAGGTTATATCGGATGCAGTTACGTAACTTTTGTTAGCCTAAACTAACCTAAATAAACATATTTAAAACGTCCTTAGAAAAGTATTTTTCAAAATTGTTTTCAAAATGAAAAATTTTTAATAATTTTAAAAGCCATCAAAGTCATTTACAGTTTCACAATTATTTTAAGTAAAATAGGATTGTCTACACGATTTTATCATTCTGTGGAAAAACCAAATGAATATTGGGTTATAAAAGCCGATCAAAACCAAAATATTTGCAAGTTGCAAAAGTAAATTTAAGCAAACACCTTCAAAATGTTTAAATTAGTAAGTTTAGGTTTCTGTTTAAAAAAATAAAATGGTATAGTGAATATTTCTGTTTCTTTTCAGTTGGTTTTTGTCGCTATTTTAGCTTTCGCAGCAGCTGAAGCTAAACCGGGACTCTTGGCATCCCTTACTGCTTATTCCACCAATATTGGAACCCCAGCTGATACCGTCAAAACAGGACTCGTTGCAACCCCCTTAGCTTACTCTACATATGCTGCACCAATAGCATACACTGCTAATTATGCATATGCAGCACCTTATGCTTATGCCACCTACGCCGCACCTTATGCTTATTATTTATAAGTTGTAGATACTGTTGATATTATGTTAAATTTTGTTTCTAACAAAAGAAACAATCAAAATGGGATTTGTTTGGCATTATTGATGATTTAATGTAAATGTGAAGTCATTTTTATTTATAATGTGATTAATATAGTCAATAAATTGTAAAGCAAAAATAAAATTGAAAAGTGAAAACTATCAAATGGTTTTATTACATTTTATAATCAATCCAATGAAAATGCATCGCTATCATTTATTATAAAAACAAAGCTAAATTCTGATGTATCAATAAATAAAAAATTAAAAAAACAAACAAAAACCAAGATGACTACAGCAAGGTTGACTTAACATGCAGTCGCTTAGCAGATTCGTTGCGCACCTAAACGCATTTTTATCCTTGTAAAGTAAATTAATTATTATTTCTCACAGTTTAAGTAAATTACAAATGTATAGTCATTAAATACCACATTTACATATGTAGGATTTTAACTGACTTACTGTGGTCTATAATTCAAAATGAGTCAGGATTTGCTATTGCCTGAGTATAATAAACACAGGTAATCCAAATTGTTCATCTCACTACCGCATCAAAGACAATGTGCCTCTCCGTAACTATTGAGTTCCTAAAAATTTCAAAAACACTTTGCAAGTCAGTTTTTTCTTAAGGAGTTTCAAACCTTCTGCTTTCCCAGCTGGCATCGTATCCAATAATTGCATGCAAAAAGAAAATTCAATTGCAGTTTTGCCATTAGAGCTTGAAAATAAGCAGAAAAAGAAATTGATGTCAGTAGCAATACTGTTTAGGTACGTCCAGAGCTACCTTAACGCTCCTGGCAGTCCGTAAAGTCATGATACCAGCTCGTTGAAAGTGAACAGACTACAAGTCTACATATCACGACTTGTTTCTGGGATGACTTAAGGAGTCTGATTGGGATGTCTTCACTGAGGTCTTGTCATCAAACACTACTGCTGTAAACGTCCGCATCAAAGCTAGGTAATTTTGCCTTGTACCTGTCAAAACACCATTAAGACAGATGAACCAAATTGGTTGTGAATATGAAGATTTACGCCCTGGCTATTTGATTTGAACAAACGCGTAAGTAACCACCGTCTAACACTGTGCCATCAGTTTGGCATCAAGAGTTTCTTCAGGAGCAGCGCTGAGAAAAATCAAAACAGATGGATATTAAAAAATAGAAGCCTGAAATAAAAAAATCTAAAAAAGCAAATTCGATCGAAATATCATGTTGCTCTTGCCTTGTTATTTTGTTCTTGATCAAATTAGTCAGGGAAAAATTTCCCTACCTAGGCAGGTAAGATAACGCTTTCCTGGTGCTTTTGAGTCAGGAAAGTTGTCACTATAATGACAGTTGCAGAAAAAAAGTATTTTCATCCCATATTATTGTAGCCTTCCTACATAGAGCGCACGCAATCGTTTCATTGCACATAGATCAGCTTGATTGTACACCAAATATAGCATTAGAAAGCTTATTTCACGCCAGGAATATTTTTGATATTTGCTATAAATTTCTGTTAAACCGGATGCCATGTTATGTAGTCACTAAGTACTTACAATTATAATCTTTTTGAATTTGAGTATTTTAGGCCCAACCGTTTTCTCATAATATCAGTTCGAATGTTTGATTCAAGACACACGGAAAACTACATATCTGCCAGAACATTGTACTGGATTGTATTAATCTGTCTCTGCTATTGTAATTATAGGGAGACCTTAAACTGCGAAAGAGTTTTTGTTTGATCGATTGACCAATCGAATGGTTAATACTCTGATGTTGTAGAAGCCAGAGCTTTCACAACCCCATTAAATCAAAATAAACCTGGGCAGCTAATACATTGTTTCGACAGACATAGAATTTTCAGTCTGTTTAGCAATTTTGTTCATGGTTCTTTAATTTATTCTCTTGAAGACTAGTCCGTGGTGGTCTTTCGAGTGGGAACTAGCATCTGTGGACTCAGCAACTACTATATCGATTGCCTGCACCCGTACATGATGGATCACAGAAGAGATTTTCACATCCAAAGAAATGTTAACGCATTTTCTTCATCAGTCAATATTCGCAGAGTCGGAACATACTTTGCATCTACGCTATTCAGAGCTGGAAAAACCTACCATGGTAGAAGATAGGTTCGTACCATTAACACAGGAGATGCTTATACAAGTGCAGACCAGCTGTTTTCACATCAACCAGATAAACAGTACGGTCGTTTATGAGATAAATACGATGCAACAATCTCGTGCACTGCAAAATGCTCTTTTGCAGCCGTATCAAAAGTCAATAATCAGTGCAACTGAGAATTTACACCCCTCTGCCTTCCCGCTGAAGAAGATTCATTAACCACACCTCTGCAACAATTATGAAGATCTCACCAACGACCTTCATGAGACTCGAATCCGTCCTAAGATGAACAGAACACGGCAGCAGTAGCCAAACCAACAGCCACTTAGCCACATTGAGAAGCTCCAACCATAAGTTATTAATCATCTATGTTAAGATGGAACAAATCAACGTCTCTGTACTGTGCACCAATACGAAATAAGACAAAGAAGACAAAAAAAAGCGAAAGAAGAATTACAAAATATATATATTATAACATGAGGCGCCGAAAGAAAATTGAAAGTGTTGCGAATTCACTTGAAATTACTACCAGTCGTCTCCACATCAATAGAAGGTAGATAGGTCGAAGAGATAGACACATCGCAAGCATTAATCCGCTCCAGGCTTTGATTCAGAAGTCCGCCTGAAAGATACATCTGGGTAGAGTAAAACGAGTTATCCGCTGCAGAGATAAAAATGTACTGTTCCAGCAGATATATAGTCTTCCGTCTGTATGGTAACTTCCTCCAGGAGGCTTTTCAAATAATTATAGTCAGTATAGTTGTATGGACGAAAGTCTATATTTATGGTAGATTATGATTAATGTTCCAGTGATTGAGCTGCAGAGTCATAACATTCAAATTATTTAAATCAAAACATCAAGCATAAGTGCTCCCAAATGTGTCATTGATGACATTCCAAAATTCAAAAATACAAAAAACCACAAAGGTAAACCAAAACTAACATTTCAATTATATAAAATGGTGAAAATAACCAACAATTTCACCAAAAACTAACTCAAAATTACTAAAACAAAGATTACCAGACAAATGTATCGAATGGTAATACGAGATAACTAAAAGGACCTAACCAACAAATTAATGGTAAGAATCCCAAAAAAAGAAACTTGCACAAAGATAGAAATGCCCATCAAGTGACCCACAAAATAATAAAAGTTTTGTAACATAGGATCCAAAAAAGAATCTAGAGCAAAGATGAAGATGCCCATAAAATGGCCCACTAAAAATCGCCCGACCAACTTCCCACAAAATAATAAAAGTCTTGTAAAATGTAAGATCAGAACAGATCTTGGGCAATGATGAAAGTGTCCGCCAAAAAGCGTCTGACCAACCTCCCGCAAAATAATAAAAATTTATATTACCAAATTCAACATAATTAAACTCAAAAGAAACATAAATCTTACAAATTCAAAAATAATTTTAAAAATAGAAACTACCCTTGTGAAAAATCACAAAAGTTTTCCTTAAGGTCCTTAACATGAAAATTCCCAAGGTCATTACAATCTAAGTCCTCTAGTTAATAAACTAAATGGGACACCACCTTAGAAACACGACAAGGAATATATTTGGGAGCTAACTTTTTTGAAAAGCCCTTCGCTGCGTCAAACTGAACAAAACTTTTCTTTCAAACCGTATCACCAACCGAAAATGACAAAGGTCTCTTACGAAGGATATACTGACGAACATTCTGCTCATAAGCCTTATGTAAACGATCCTTAACATCCTGATAGAATTCGGGTAACTGAGCCATTTCCTGAGACCAAAACAACTTATTATCGATTATTAACAGGATTATAAAAATCACCATAAATTGGTACATGACGACCAAAAACTAACTGATTTAGTGACACCTGAGAGGAGTCATGACGTGCAGAACGTATAGCCTGAGCAATCTCAAAGATATGCTTATCACATTCGCGATGTGAATCCTTTATATGTATAAGATGAAATGGCTGTGACCAGAACTCTATTAACCCGTTCAGTAGGATTAGTTTGAGGATGATATCTGGCATTCAGCCAAACCTTCAGAACTTTAACACTATCCAAGAATGAACGAAATTCTTTGCAAACAAATTGGGATTATCAAATACAACTATCTGTGGGACACCAAATATAGAAAAGACCTGTTCTTTCAAAAATTTGATAATGGACTTAGTAGTTGCCGAACGCAGTGGCTGAACCAAGACAAATTTTGAAAACCAATCGGTAACAACAAACAGATGTTGGTTAGCATTTTTGCTCTTAGGTAAAGGACCAAGTAAATCCATACTAATCAGCTGAAAGGGCTAACTAACCTTTTTCTCACGACCCATGAGACCAGGACGAGAAGTATTCTCACTCTTCTGACTACCACAAACTTTGCACAATCTGACATATTTGCTAACTGATTGGCTAAGTTTGGGCCAATAATACAATTCAGAAATTCTGGTCGAAGTTTTTGATACCCCAAAATGAACAACCTGAGGATCATCGTGAAATTGTTTGAGTATTTGGGCACAACAAGTTTCCAATCAGGAATATTACCGTGCATCGGTAATGCTGATGGGACAAATTTATAAAGATATTGGCCTTCGATCTTGAAATAAGGAAATTTCTCAGGGTCATCATTCACTTGTTTAATCATAGTTCGAGAAACAATGCCAGACGGCCCAATTTAATATTTACCATTAGAGGTAAATTTTAGTAACAACGAAATTCCAAAATTCGCTGCACTAATTACTTCAAAAGCCACTAACATAATTATTCCATTAGAAATTCCACATTCAGCAGAAGAATTATACCAAACAAATTTTAAAACCAAAAACCAACCAAGCTGTTGATCGTACGACTTCTTTCACAACAATCTTCTGTCTCGGATCAAAACGGAAGCACCTTGCCCTAGGAAGAGTCCAATTCTTCCGCCAAATTTCAAAATGTGAACCAACTAAGATGATACAAATTAAAACTACGGAGGAAATCAATGCCCTAAGATTAAGATTAAATTAGAATTTCTAAAGAATTATCAAACACAAATAAAATTTTTAGACGGGAGAATAACAAATATTCAAAAAAATGTTGAAATCGAACCGTATTTTCCTATAAACGACGATTTTAAATAAGAAAAACTTGAAACTATAGAATTCCTAATACAATTTAATGAATGAACAAATCAAATTTTGAATTCAACGATAAATTATGAAAATTAACATAAAAAAGTCGAGAATATGAATGTATCATTGATGATGGAAGAACAGGGCAGTTTAGTTAGAAAAACTGCATGTTAGTCCTTAACATTGCTCATTTGAGTTCCTTACATTAAAAGTAAAGTTGCACGAGTACATAGCAAAACGTCTTTTAAGAATAAATTGAAATTTTAAAAATGAACGTATCAAAAACTAACTTATAAACTTTACTTATACAAGAAGTATCAGCAATAGTTATTTTTAGGTTAGTATCGCACTTACTCGAGTTGCTTGAATTGTAAAAAAAATGTTTACTTTAACTATCTATTCTGGGTTTGCAAACAGTATAGAGATATATCATAAATGCATAATACAACAATGTATTTTTCTTTCATAATAAGGCACAAGATTAACAAACGATATAAGGATAACCTAAAACAATTCAAAATACACAGAATCAAAAACGCTCTTTTCCTTTTTGTGTAACATAATTGTGAATATGTACATGAGATTGAAATTCCTAAGATAAGTTCAAAGTTGATCAAGATATAAAAAACAGAACGAATTATACTTAATAGGGATATTAAATAATTAATTTAATGCGTATCAGCGACGACGCAATAACCTTACAAATGATCAACGTGAATGCATGTAATGTATGTGTACGTATGTACAGTTAATACGATAAGTTTATTAAGTGTAACCTAATAACCATTAGGACTGCTAATAAGTGTTTCATATTAATTTCTGCGTCCCTTGTTCAAGGCTTAGAAAATTATATAACAAGAATAACACATTTCGTATTCAACAAACAATTTATTATACTTTGTTAGAGATCAATTTTACCACAACAAGAAAATAAGACAAAAGCATTTAAAGTTTAACGACCAAACTGGATCTTATTTTTAAAAAGTCCTCTTCAAGGATAACTCAACCTGAAAATACGGATACAGACAGTTTTTAAAAAAGAAATGCAGACGTACACAGACTTAACAAACAAAGCGACTTAACCATAATTTTTTTAATTTCACATGTTGGCAATGAAAAATCCTCAAATGCGTTTGTGTAAAAACCTGGTCGCATTATTTCACATACACGCATAATTTTTGCTCTTATTTTAATTATTGCGATCAAGAAACCTTGACCACCCTAAAACGATGCTATCCCCTTCCTGCAATTTTTTTCTAAATTTCCCCTATATAACAGCAAGACGTGCTAATGACTGGCATAGTTTGTTAGTTTGTCTCTGCAGAAGACACATCAAACTCTTTTATTATTTCAAAATGATCAAGTGGGTGAGTATAGAAATATATTTGTTTATTTTTAATTTGTATAATGTAAATATTATTAGATCTTACAAATCTGTTTGCTTTATTATTTTCAGTTGATTTTTGCTTGCATCTTGGCCTTCGCAGCAGCTGAAGCGAAGCCCGGTTTGATTGGCGCTCCCTTGGCTTACACTGCTCCACTTGCTTATACATCTGGATATGTTTATGGAAGCCCTTTGGCCTACTCTGCGTATGCTCCCTATTATAAAAGCTATTATACAGCACCCCTCGCCTACAATTATGGATCTTATTATTATTAACTTTAATGATTTTCTGTGAAAATCTAAAATATCAAAATTAATGTTTGCTGTGATTACTGTGAACTGCGTAAATTGGCAAATTTAAAATAAAGTTTTGGCGAATATATAGTCAGTCAGTTGTTTATCTTTTAATTATAATTACCATAAGTATACTGTGAGTATATTTATAATTAAGGAATTATTGGTCGTCAATAAATTATCCGTCAAAGTAAATGATTTTGCAACTTTTAAAATTTGGCATTCTTCTCGTGTGAATTCGATGAGATTTAATATAAAAGTGAACTTCTAAAAGTCGTGTCACGGATCAAAGATCACATTTGTTTCAGGACTTCTGAAAGGTTCAAGCGTCCCAAATTATAGCGTTTGATCTGCTAAAGAAATTTCTATTTATAATGAACTACAAAAGCAAAACGTAGAACAATACTCTACAAAAACCTTGGAAATTATGAGAAAACAATCTTTAAAAAATTAGATCAGAAATAAACTTGTACTGTAATCAAAAGTTTTCCGTCTGGTGTTTGTATATTCTAATGAACTCATGGAAATTTCTGGTAATAATTTAACAACTAGCTGTCTATTTAAAAATAAATATATTAAGACTTATCCTCCTGGATTTTGTTTTCAGATAAGCGCTTATGTGGGTATTTTAGCAATATAAACCACCAGTTGTGCATCTAAATGGACATCCATATGATAATAATCTGAACCAAACTAAATATATTTTCTAAATAAAAGAAGATAACAGCTAATCTAAAAGACACAGTCAACAAAAACATAAACTTTATAAACAGATTAATAGTTTCTTATGGATCTCCACTTTTCTAAAAACATTTTCTACAAACAAAAAGAATTATAATTTATAAATCGTCAATAATAAATGTAGACACTCAGTAAACTTTCCCTAAAAAGTCTCCTGTGATATGTAAAACGGATACCAGCTAATTGATGCATATTCCAAATGACTGAATAAAGTATTTTTGAAATAAATTAACCTTGGTAAATCTTGTGAATTCTAATTACACATCCTGTCATAGGAAAATGCAATGACAACTTAGGATCAAACCAACACCCAGATCCTTGATTTCTGAACATTATAAAGCTGGTCCATAGTTCGCAGCTAGTTTTAAGAGTGTACGTTATTTTCAAGCACCGATTCTCAGTATTCTGAATGGGGGCGCGTGGAAGAACTTATTGTGTGGCTTTGTAAATATCGACATTGTACCTTAAATATACATCATCTTAAAAATATGGAGCCTGACTTTCTAGTTCTTCCAACTTATTGTGGTTGCTGTATATGGTTTCAGTTGTGTGTTCTTTAGCTTTTTACAACGTTTTAGAATAACAATCCTTTGTCAGCCACCAGTCCTAAGTATTTTATTGATTTGTTACATTTTGCCTTTTGCCTTCTAAGACTTTGTTTCTTTGTCTACTGTATTGTAACTTGTTATTTGTTACCTATCTCCGGTAAGCTTTTCAAATCATTTTCCATTTCTTCTAAACCTTGCTCGCAGAAAAATTTGTTATAGATGATCTGGTTAACCGAAAACTTCTGTTGGTTGTAGAAAACAGTCAGAAAATTGTAAATTTGTCAGATCTTGAGATCTCTCGTTAGTTGTGGTTATACTTTATGTTAATTTAGCGCGATCTATTGGTTTATGGTTTTTGCCAATAAAATTGATAGTTTGAGAAAAGTAGTGTTGCGGTGTTGTCAAGATGTGCAACTTTTTTAACGATTTAGTAATTTCGCTGAAATAGATATGTACAAATGACATAAATATGGTACAACTTGAACCAATGTCTAAATGATAATTAATTAAGAAGGACAAGGTTTATCCAGGTTAAGAAAAAAAAACGTAACTATATAAAAAAGCTTGAGAACCTCCGCTTTGAATCATTTTGTTTCATGTAGTTTAAGTTTAATCAAGTTGTACGTGTATTACTATCGGATGTAATTAACTTCAATTATCTGGAGACTATGCAGTCAAAGATCTTTTGCATTGTCTGCATAAGAGTAGAACAAGAGAGACTGGACAGGAGAACATCTATATATAGAATAAACATTAGGGATTTCAGACTCGAGCCCTGAGGACCTCCCGATGTAGCACAAAACTTGAAAGTACAAAAATTATTTATTGTAAAAGACACAATTAGATTTTTTACGCAAGTAAGACTGCAACAGACAGACAGACGGCATGAAAAATCCAAAAATTAAAAGTTTATTTAGTGAATGTCGTGAGGTAGACTGAAGTCGTGATGCCAGCAAGATTAGTAATCGATGAGCGTCCCGAGAAAACCTCATGCTGGTGACTAGCTATTATCTCATTTTCGCTTTTATGGAATACGTTTAAGTAAAGTAGAGAATTACCATAGACACACGTATATACAATGCGAGCAGATGATTAGTGGTGGAATGATTTACCACTCTCTAATTTTAAGATTATACTATTTAGACTAATTGCTCTTATTAGCGTTTTGATAAACAGGATTTGAAGTGACACCCAGTATACCCAAGAAATCAGAAACTGTATAATAATATCATGTATTAGCTGCATATTGATCCTAATGTCGGCAGTTTCCCAGCAAAGAATCGTATATGGACAACTAAAAAGTCTACAGCTTTGGGATCCTATGAAAATTAAGTTGTGTAAAGTAGGCTAAATTGATCATGTATCGACATGCTGCACAGTTCATTATTCTGACCAGACGTATAAGAAACCCGTACAGGGCACTATACAGATGGTATACTGCTGGATATACTACTTCTGGCTTGTTGGGTAATATCTGTTTAGAAATTGGACAATAATTTGATAAAAATGACGCATTACAACGTTACAAGATTATCATAATTATTTCAATAAAAAATAAATGGCATAAATTCCAATTCTTTGATTATAACGGAAAAAAGAGAAAGATCGTCAAATTTCATTTTTACCAATGAACTGATCTTGAGAAATTAAAATACCACGATATAAATCCCATCTGTTTATCTTTAATAATAACTAAAATATTTTACAAAATATTGAGAATGGGACACACTGTACATCTAACTACTAATTTCTTAGTAATGAAACTACTACTAGCATTTGTAAACAAAACTGAAACTTTCATTTAAATAAAATTTAATGAAATTAAATAAAAGCTAACTTGATCCTGAATACGGGTAGCTAAAGAGAATTCAAAAAATCGTTCTATACAGGGTGTCAGAAAAGTTGCGACAGAGGTATCTACATGTATTAGTTGTTAAGGAAAAATCATCTATGTAAATATTAGGTACACTAGTGTCAGACTGGCAGTATTTTATGTTTAACAACATTCTTCTTTTTGAATATGTTGAATGACAGTATTATTCATTAAATTACTTACTTGCCCAAATTGCTGCTACACGACAGTTGCAATTCCACAAAGACGACTATCAGTATCATTAGAAAAAGTTCTGTAAAACACCATGAAGTTTCAGTAAAAGAAATCAAGCACGATAACAGGATTTGAGCATGACAAGGGCATGGATTCCTGGTGTATAATACAATAAAAATAATATAAGGGCACCAGCTAAATTAGTGTAGTGCTCAGGTTGGACACACTTGGAGGAAGGACACTTCTTATTTTTTGTAAATGGCAACCTGGTTTTCGAATAGATTAGAACCCAAGTCATTTTCTAATGAACAATTAGTGCATATTTTAGAATTATTGGAAATTTTGGAACAGGCAAGGAATATAAAAGAATAAGATTTGTTTAAAAATCAATAATAAAGAGCCTTTTCATTTGTTACATTTATATTTACAAAAACTTTGAGTAACATAACCTCCTAACCATAACAAAACACTAAGTTAACTGATCGCTTTTTTAGGTTACAAAGAAAATATTAAAAATTGAGACTTGATCTTCTAACTTGGTATAGTTGTCTATTTCGCTGGTAATTAGCTTTAGGTCTCTGAAAACAATAAAGGTCTCGATGGTCTGGACTCTCAAGCGGGCCGGCCCAATATTGGTTTATAACAGTGGAAAAGGTAAACTGCAGGTCATGACATTTAATTTTTACCGTAGGAAAGCAGTTTATAACATTGATAATGATGAACTACTCAACGTTCAATGCACCTAATAGACATAAACAGCTGCTCAATGTCAAAGCACCATAGCTTCCATATGACGTTCAGAAGCAAAACTTGCCTCTAACATCTTTTTAACCCAGAAGTAATTCTTAATTACGACAAATACAACATTTCTAAACAAGAAAATTCACTTATCGATTTTATCAGTCGTTTTACCTGGATCACACGTTCATAGAGGTTACTCTAGAGAGCTAATACAGAGTTTTTTAGAGTATCACTGTTAATTTAAACAACGATTTAGCAGTATCAACTAAAAGTGAATTAGAATAACATCTCGATTCTCAGGTCAGGTACTTTTTGATAAGGCAACGAAACTCTAAACTAAAGAACCCACTTATGGGTAGCCAAATCTAGATTTTGCTCAAAAGTGAGAGGCCATTTCCTAATACTTTTAGATGCATTTTGATAAGACTTTAGTAAACTAAATTATTTATATTTAATTAAAACATTGATTTACAAAATGCTAAAATGATTTACGCTGGTATGAAATATAATTCAAAGGGAATCATTTCTACACTCGGTCATTTTTTACCAAAAATTGTTTTCTTGTGGCATTCTTCAAGTTAAATCTAAGAATTTTTACTTATTATTTTTTAACACAAAAAATTATAAATATAGATCATAATTAGGATTGCCGAAAAATTACAAATCTCCATATTGCTTACGAATCAAATCAGCAATTTTCCCCCCATCATGTAAAGAGCTGGTGTGGGATATCCAGCTGATGAAAAAGGTATTACACTCGCATCAGCAACTCTCAAACTATCAATTCTATAAACTCTTAGTTTATTATCAACCACTGCAGTCTTATCATTTTTGGACCCATTTTACAAGTAGCAACGCCATGTAATCTGTTTTATTGCGCACCTCCAATACTCAAAGAAAGATGTTCATAATCTTTACAAACTAGAAGAGAATGGCTTAGATATTTCGAATTAATATTTTGAAAAGCAGGTGTTTTGGAAAGTTCAAAAACATCATTAATGATGGCTAACATTTTTTCCATATCTTCACCATGTTTTGTTTTTAACTTAATGGTTCCTTTTGATTTTGGTTGCAATAAAATTGGAAATGTCATCCAGACATATTTTCCTAAAAGTGGATTTTATAATGCTTGCCAATTTTTGTTAGTTATTTCAAAAAATCTATGAATAGTGAAGCTGCTTCCTCTATTAGTGCCACAGCAAATGAGTATTCAACACGAGGATTCTTCGATTTTATTCTCGGACTACCAAAGCCAACACCAGATACGCCTACTGGCGATGTTAAAGGACCATGTCCTTCTAAATCTCTAATGTACTGTTCGATATTAGGCGCATTTGTTGAAAGGTTTGTACTAAAGATTAATCCTGGATATAATGCATGATCATAGAAGGTCTTCCCAACTAGAAGATCTTAAACTATAGG
Source organism: Ignelater luminosus (assembly GCA_011009095.1). Lineage (NCBI taxonomy): Eukaryota > Metazoa > Arthropoda > Insecta > Coleoptera > Elateridae > Ignelater > Ignelater luminosus. The sequence continues at coordinate 130,038 of VTPC01090542.1, read as the reverse complement.
AATGCCAAGTTCTTCTAAATGTTCCTTTGGGCCAGTTCCAGAAACCATTAGAATTTGAGGACTGTTTACCGTACCACTAGAAATAATGACTTCTTTTGATTGATTTTCGTTCCTAAGGCGTGATCTAGTATTTCAAGATTCTTTCGGTTCATTGCTTATATAATGTAAGCCTTGTTAGCACTGCATCTTCTACCCTCTATAGTGGTCATTTGCATTGTAGAATATCCATTTTGGTTGTTGCCGTTATAATCTAATACTTCATGACCTCTTTGTTCTGCAGCTTGTAGGAATACGTTTTTTACATCAGGATAATATCTACAGTCTTTTATACTTAAAGGTCCTTGATGTTCATGGTATCCGGGATCTTCTTGAAGTAGACTAGCAGTTTCAGGTTTTCTAAAGTAGGGTAGAACGCTTTCATAATCCCAACCTGAATTTTCACTACCCCAATTATCGAAATCTTCCTTGTTACCACGAATGTACATCATGAAGTTTATAACGCTAGTACCTCCTACAGCTTTACCACGAGGATAATTACATTGTTTATTCTTCATACCTATAAATTAAATGCGGTAAGTTGGAAAATAATTAAAATAAGAACTTACTAAGACAGCAATTTTTCTGTTGCATTGTTTTATAACCCCAATTAATATCTGAACGGACTAAAAAGGGTGCAAAACCGGGAACGTCAGTAAAGTCATTTTCTCGCCCGCCAGCTTTCAGTAGTAAAACTTTAAGTTTTCCGCTTTCTGCACTAACGATTATAAAATGATAGTGACCATGGTCGACTGTCAAAACAAAAATAAGCTTGGGAAGTTGTATCTTGTTTTACAGTAATACTTACCTGGTTGCGCTTCTTCATTATTGGGTTGGAAAAATCTTTTATTTCTGGTGGGTGTTCCCATTGTGACGATTTGTCCTGGAAATCTTCAAGTAATTTTAAATAGTATTCGACTAACTCTCTGTTAACGTCTTCTTTTGTTTGTACCAAGAGAACAAATGATAAAAAGTAAAATATGATCTTCATTATTATAATTGTTTTTAGATAAAGTGATTACAAGAAATTTTCTTTTTGATGTGTTAGCACTAATACCCGAAGCGATGTGGTATATGGTTGTTAATTGAGTGTTTTATTTTTACACTAAGCATCTATTAACAATTACTATTTGTTATTCATGAAGATTTTTAAATTTGCATGATTAAAAAATTAATGTTAATGAATGTTTAAAGCCAAAACCTCGAGAAAATGATAACAATAAAATTATTGAACAGAATCATGGCTTAAAGATATGAGGAAAAATTCCACCTGATGGAAAATTATTCTAGATATAATGTGACAATTAATGTTATAAAGAACTAAGTTAATTCTGTTTCAAAGGTTATAGCTTCAAATGTGGTAAAATAGCGTAAAACTTAAAGTTAAGAAACACATTAGTTATTACACAGCAAGACATCAAGAATGTGGTCACCCTATATATAGCCTTTGCGGTAAATCTTATGGATGAAATGTTCAAAGCTTAAAAGGCATATTCTAGGGTCTATCAACAGTTGTCATACTAATGGTAAAAATTTTTTTCTGTTGACAACTTAATTCAATGTCAAAACAAAAAATAATTTCGACAACTTTCTTTACAAACCCTCTAATTTGAAAGAAAAACAAGTTTATTTCAAACCAAGAATAAAAGAGAGGATTTGTTTACTTCTGTATTATCCTAACTAACTATAAATAAAAAAAAATTTCTATACAGAAAAGAAAATTTATAAAATAAGTAGTCAGAACTCTAATTACTTAATGAATAAAACTCTAACAGAAAAAAGAAACAAAATAACAAGAAAGAAAAACGTATGTGGAAACCCTACGGTTAGATCAAGGCTGGAAGTTTAAAAATATTTACATTAGCGGGGTTCAATGGCAACTAGTATGTGATTATCGGCCATTTCCTTCATGAACATAACGTAAATTGCACTCAAAGTTCATTACTACTGTTATTAGTGGTGTTGTTTGCATTTGTTATAATTTATTTGAATTAAGAAAGCTCTAAGTACGCAGTTCGAAAGCTCAATAACTGCTGTAAAAAAAAACAAACGGTAATTGGTTTCGTGGAAAAATAAAAAAGTTTCCAAAGTGTTTTCATTAAGTTTTTAACATTTTTTCAGTTTTTTTAATTTCCTGTATTTCTGTAGCAAAGAAAAGAAATATTTTTAAAGGCAAGAAAGTAACTGTTTTTAGAAGAAATCTTTGTAATTTTTTTTAAAGTTTCTGTAGAAGTAATAACGTTCTATGGTAGTGGTGCTTCAATAATATCGTTTTCAATTTGTAAAATAATTAAGTTTTATTGTTTTAATTAGAGGCCTGTTTTGATTAATTATTCTTAAGTATCCCAAAGAAAATTTGTCTACACTGCAAATCGAATTTTATAACGCTTGGAGACACAATAAAGTTTTGTATCGAATACGTAACATTTTCTAGAATTTACTGTAATATTCTTTAAGCACATTTTCTTCATGCAATTGCTATTGTCGTTGTTTGCATAATATTACTGTAAATTATTATATAAAATTTTAAAGAGAAAACAGACTGTTCTAGTCGGTTCTGTTCATTTTCTTTGATAGTAAAACTAGTAATAATAAAATATTAAATACAACACATCTCAAGGATATAAACTATCCAGATGGTGTTAGTCTTCTGATTTATTAGAGCTCAATTTTTTTAATTTTTGAGAAATCTCAGTAAATCAGAAAAAATAATCATAAATAACCTAACTTTTCTTCATCTTTTTTAATTTGTAAGTTATTGTCACCAAGGATCTGTTAGCCAATGTTACTTCTACGTTCTATTCAAACCAAGACTAAATTAGCAATTATACAGAGTGTCCCCAGATCGAATTAACAATAGGTGTGAAAGACAAAAAATTTGCGCCTATGGGGATCAGCCCTGATTGACTAGAAATTAACTTGCGCCATATTTTTATTTTAGAAAAATCGAGCAGGCTTTGATAGGCATCAAAAACATATTCTCGGTGTAGGTAAAGTACCTTTTACGTAAGGCATATCAAAAGATTTTATAAGCAAAAGTTGTTTAAAATGCGAATTTATGCCCACATACTAAATTTCAAAACAATCGGCACAATTTGATTTTTTCCTTGATTTTTAAATTTTACAGTGAATTTAAAAAAAAATTTTATTCGTATTATTAATTACACGGAATAGGTATTTTACCTACACCGAAGATAAGTTTTTGATACCTATCAAAGCCTACTTAATTTTCCAAAAATAAAAATATGGCTCAAGTTAGGTTATAATCAAACAGGGCTGATACCCAAAGGTTCAGATTTTAACACGAAAATCTTTTGTCTTTCACACCTATTGTTAAGTCGATCTGGGGACACCATCTATACCTGATAGTGATGAACATTAATAACCTTGATATTGACTAAATTTAAGAACTATAATAAAAGATTATATCATCGATTGATAACATTTGAAAAGCAAAACCGTTTCGAGATGAACAGTTTTATGTAAACTACTCAAAAATGAGCAGGGATATTGTAATTGTATGAATCTGCAGATTTCCAAAACGTGCGAATGCAGCTATTAAATGAACATTGGATCAAGTAAATATCTTCCACACAATTACAGTAATGCAGACGTTGTCTGTTAAAAAACATCAATTGTTTCAAAGTTTATGGAAAACACGTTGATTGTAACGGTCAAGTTTATTATTATTTTTAATTCTTTGTAAGACTTATTGTTAAATATCTTGGAGAGTTTCAATAGAAAGACAACATTTGACACCAAAACAAGTTAATTGCCATTCATTTGCAGCAAAGAGAAGAACGACAGGTTGATATTGCAGATTTGTTACGATGCTCACAGAGTATTGTGTCCCGTGTACTGGTTTGCTTCCGAAAAACTGGAAACACCTCTAAAAGACCGGAAAATGAATCCTCTCGCATTACGACACCTCGGCAAAAATCAGTTTTTAATAATTAATGACAGAATGCGCCCATTTCTTACTGCTAGACACTTGCAGCAGGAACTTCAAAATTCGACAAGTCTAAGGGTATCCGAGCAAACCGTACAAAATCGGTTATACGAGATAGAACTAGCATCATATAGTCCCCTGAGATGTCTGGCAAAAACACCACCCCATCGAAGGCAGAGGGTGGTGCTCGGGGCAAGATTAAAGCTATTAAGGCGGTATTATGGTTTGGGCAGAAGTATCTTTGTATGACGCACCGACTTCCATATTGTTCAAGGAAACTTCATAGACGAACGATATTGTTTTAAATCACGTATTATTCTTGAAAAACATAGAAAAAAAATTAAGTTCTAAATCAGAGAATATTATGTCTGGTCTATTGCATTAATTATTATTACTCTAGTAGCAAGCTAACCAACAGCATGACAAATTTAAGATTATATGCGGTTTCAAGTTTCATGGTAGACTAAGTTAGGGCCCACGTTTTCTGTGCCTAAGGCTTTAAGAGCTTTATAAAATTGTCACCACAATGGTGACTTTTAAAAGAAGCTTTGTTATTTCTGATCTGGTCCTTGTAAATAGTTCAGGTATTTTGAAAAATATTGATGTTTATTGTTTAGTGACCAACTTTGTTATTTTTTGTAATTAAAAAGAAGCATCTGTTTAATCATCTTTGGGCAGTTAATTTTTTGTCCTGCCACTTTTGGTAATCAACTTTTATGTCATCAGCTTAACATGGACATTTAAAATGAAAGGGTGTGAAGACAAAATATTGGCACTGGGCATCTATAGTGTTGTGGCATCTTCTTTACTGCTTGTTACACTTATAATTCAGTTAACTATGGTATGTTGATTGCTGGATTCTATAGTAAACTTCAAAATGTGAAAGAATATATATTTTAAAGGTATAAAAAGCATTGTTATCTCACTCTAATGCAAAGTAGTAATAAAAAAATGAACTGTTCAAACGTTTTTGACCTAATCCAATTCATCATTTAAACTCGATATACCATTTGTTAAAGAGAAACCAGAAGTATACCAAAATATACCCTTATTTTAAGCTACTGGGCAGTTCTGCAAAAACCTTGAACAAAATGGGTTACCTTTGCCTTCAATGGTTTGCACAACTGTGTACTTGTCAAAAACCCTTTTAAGATACATTTAGTTTAAATGGAATAAAATCTAATAATAAACTGTACTTGCTACTAGATCCTGAAGGTTAAATAATCATTATTTGACATAATTTCTTCTCACTAATAGGTTTAACACGGTATTATATTTTTTCAGCTTTTTTTTACTATAAAAACCCTAAAAGGGTTGGAACCAAATATTTAAGATCATAGCTTCCATTTTATCTTCTTGCATCGTTTTTCCATAGGATGATACCTTGAAAACATATTTCTGTAAAATATTCAACACACATTGTGTAACATGACATAGCTCTCTATGAAAAGTATTTACTTCTAAAACCAATTTTTTGGATAATTATCCAGATTTTAAAGAATTGCTAAATTGTAAACTACTCAACATGGCATGTTAAACTAAAATTTGCTTCTCTATTGTATACTACATCTAGTTTAAATTACTAACACACTAAGATTAAGATTGTACTCAAATCTTCATACTAAGAGTATGGTACAACGCCTGTTCTGCAAAGATGGCTTACATATCTTGGGAATAAATATAATAATACCTCTAACTGTTTTTAAAATTTGTCTAGACCAAAACAATTTACCACAGCAAAAGTAAAAGCACTAATACTAGAAAGAATCATGAACAATCTCAAAAGATGCTACTAATTTTGGAACATAGTTTGGATCAAAAGCCACAAAGAAGATAAAATTTTTTGACCAGAACACTTTTTCCTGTCTTTAGTGTTATGGCATCAAAACTTCAAATTCATCTCTTTTTGATTTTATTTCTTCTTGGTACTTTTATAATTTGGGTGGTTTTATCGAAATTATGAAGATTTCCCATTTGACGTGCCCCTGGTTATTTTTCTTGGTTTCTAAACAAAACAGTCGTTTCTAACTTCTGTTATGATTTTGGTATTTAAAACATATTTTGACATTTTAGAGTTAAGTTTGTCCTCCGTTGAATCTTCTCCTAGCTAAACAGTTTTTTGAGACTACATGTACCATATTTAATCTAGCTTAGGCTATCATCTGTCTTAATACCATGAAATTCAACCATTAGCAAATATTAGAAAAAGTTCCAATGGATGTTAGTCTGTTACTAAGCATAACATCTTACAGTATGCTCCAAAAGCTTGCAGTAAACATACCATGGTCAAGTAAAAGGGGTAAAAATTCTTGACACTGTTAGAAATCAAGTCTCGTCTTTTACAAAGTAGTACCTGAAACAAGAAACATTGCAGTAATTTTGTCCTTTGTCCTACAAACTTTCTACTATACATAAGATGGGGTCTGTTTGTCTATGAAGTTTGATACTAATAATTGTGTAAAACTAAGTAAATATATTGTAATGGTTTGTTTAAATTTACTTTTTTCTAGGTTAAAACTGTTTTTGTTATGTTATTTCTGATTAAAATGAAATTAGAATTGCAAATACATAACTTGAAAGGCAAATTGTATGAAAATCTAGATGAGGAAAGTGCTTTAGGAATAAAATTACTTAAGCAGCTTGATACGTTGGATGGTTTGGAATAAATATTTAATCAATGTAACTTTTCTTGTTTTTGTCAGAGTCTTGAAATAAATATCAAACTGCAATTATTTGATTGAAATTTTCTTTTGTATCACAATTATCTGAAAACTTTTCAAACCATACAATGATTAATAACAACGTGATTGGCAAGTCACATGCAGTGATATTGGTTTGAAGAACATTTTGTTTAAATCTACTACTAACTAAATCGTTAGTGCAATCGGCCCAAAATGCCTATTAATATAAAATATCTGAATATCAATGCTAGAAAGCTTAAACCAACATAGATGATTGCTAATTTGTTATTTGCTATTATCAAATTTAAACAGTCTAGCTCTCTTGTTAAATTTACCGATTGAAGGTGGATCGTTGGAGAAAGCAGTTACACCCATGTTCAAGTCTCTTAAGAAGGTTATAGAAGAGCAAAGTTACAAGGGATCACTCCCACATCTATTCCAAAAGTGTTGAAAGAACATAAGCGCCTTACCACAAGGTGGCCAAGTTGAAAGCTGACAACTGGCCAAACTCAGCTTTGGATGGAAAGCTGTTTATTAAAGCCATCTTCTAGTCAGACATTGACATTTATACGACAACATTTATGTCAATTGATACCTAAAATAAAATTAGAATGAGACTGACTAACTCATAAAAGAATTAGCTAATACTTATCTACCCTATAATTTCCAGTACATAAAATTCGAGAAAGTGCTTTTCGCTCCTTGGTTCTGCTTAATTTTTTTTAAATGTTACTTTTGAAATAATTGAATGTTATTATAATTGGTTATCGCTTTGCTTTTCCTAAATTTAGGCAAGTTCTGTGCAAATGGGCCTACAAAAATTAAGCTCTATTACTTAAAGATTTTTGGCACACTGTAAAATGGCTTTAAACATAAGATCTAAATAAAATCTAAACCATTTTTGAATTAGAGTTCATGAGTTTGCATCATGTCTTGTACAAAATTGAAACCAAAGCTCTATATTTTTTTTAGCACGAAACAAATGCAAGTATTTTCTTGAAAACAGCTATCTTTAAATGTAATAGTGATACATGCATATTTTTGTTTAACATCATTTTTATATTTAGAAAGTTTATTTTATGCATCGTTGCCTTTTTATTTTGCTCAAAAATGACTTATACTACTAATATTTATTGAGATCTTCTGGAAAGCTCTCTTTTTCGTTTTTTTCAAATTAAACACTAGAAAGTAATTATGTTTTTAGTTAAAGCAGTCTTGTTTTTGTTAACAAAACGCTATTGGGCCATTTTAGATCACTAAATAAAAAGCAAAATGTAATACTCAGAAACAACAATTAGTGCTCATTTAATTAAGCAAAAGAAAACCATTTTACAGCAGTAAAATCATCGTAAAAACAACATACTATACAAAATTAAAAAACAAAAACGGATCAAGAATATTTAAACCACTACAGCTCCTGGAGCAGCAACAAGAGAAGCAGCGGTGCGTGCTACAACTGGAGCTCCTAGGTAAGGTGCAGCAGCATATGGAGCAGCGGCATATGGGGCAGCGACATATGGGGCAGCGGCGTATGGGGCAGCGGCGTATGGGGCAGCGGCGTATGGGGCAGCGACATACCGAGCAGCGGCATACGGAGCAGCGGCGTATGGGGCAGCATATGGAGCAGCTACATAGGGTGAAGCAACATAAGGAGCGGCAGCAGCGGCTACAACTGGAGCTGCACGCAATGGTGCAGCGACGGCGAAGGGAGCAGCGGCAGCGACTAAAGGTGCAGCAAGAGCATTATAATTTCTGGCAATAACTTGGGAACTTTGAGCTGTTACAACGGCTGGTGCAACTACTGGAGCTGCTGCTACTACTGGGGCTGCTGCATAAGCTGCAAGACCACTTGGTTTTGCTTTTGGAGCGGCTAGGGTTCCGAAAACGGCGAGAGTAGCGAAAACGAGAACCTGAAAATGGACACTTTTTAATATCTTTAATCTTATTAATACCACAAAATAGTTTTAGAAAAACTTTTGATATTCACACACTTATTTTCAAAATAATCTAGAATTAAAATAGTTTATGTCTAAATCCGATTTTGTGTTTTATTAATTCCTAAATGGACACTTAAATTCACTTACACTTTTGAACATTTTTAAAGTTATGAAGTTTAATCGAAGGTGGATAAGAACACAGTTAACTTAATGTTAACACTGTTGATTAATCTTTTACTCTATCGAACTGTATTAAATTGGGGGTTTATATAGTAAAAAAAATCATCCTCACTACATGCTCTTATTGCAGTGTGAAGTATAGGGCATTGATGGCACGTTTAATTTACGTAATGGTACGTGGTCTGCATTAATGTAAATTAATTGGGGTACGATGTTGCAGAGTATTGCTACAGTAAAATTTACACAATATAAATGCAATATTCTCTGTTGAATTACTTATACGACAATCAAAATCCATATAGTCAAACAATTCGAATAAAAATTTTTTTCAATTGCCCCAGATAAGGTAACATAAGTTAATGTGGTTATGCAACCCATTCTACTTCAACATCTAGTAATCGAATAATTTTTATGAAATTGTTGTAATAATTACTAAATGTACTGTAGTTGTTATACTTTAAAGCGTTCTTTTTTCATACTTAGAGATAATAATATTTAAAATTAAATTGAACTATCACGATAAATAAAAAAAATAATAAATAAATAAAAAATACAAACATACGTTACATACCGTTATTCTAAGCACATGCAATAATAACGACACGAACTGCTCTTGATAAACCAGTTTTTATTAATTAAATGGAATATTTTGTTGAAAAACAGTTGAGAAACGAGTTCAAAAATATCTGTGTAGATGGAGATACATTTCTTAAATTTTGTTTTGTTATTTGTATTAGAAAAGTTCAATCTGTTTAGCAATTAACGTCCATAGTACATAAATTGAAAGAATCATACAAAAATTCAATTTGCAAAGGCAACAATAGTAGTGTTCTAAAATACATAAGCTGCAGAAATCTTATTTAATGTAAAAAAATCCAGAAAGCATTTATCACAGTTTTTTGGAACTGCATACAATCAGTCAGTTTATAATAGCTCTTAAAAATCCTTTCTCTATTATTATCATATAACATAGATATAAGAAATTGTTGAACAATTTCGCTATCCCCTATCACAGTTTATCACAGACCGCCGCTCGAAAACAAAAAACCGTCACTGTATACTATCTGGTTTGATGTGAAGTGAAAAATGCACAGAAATCTTAAAATTTACCCAAATTACTAGATGTTTATAGAATAGTTCTTTCTCAAAAGCTCAGTGATTTATCAGATTCGCTTTTGTTTTATCTCTTCTACCCTCTTGAAATAAAAACTAAGCTTTCTGGCATTTTTAGAACGGAAAGTCGTATTAACCTTTTTTGTTATCTAACCTAAAGTGTGATGTAGGTTACAGTATTTTACAATAAATACCTTTCTATGACCTCTCCTGGGAAGCTTTTGCATCAGTGTGTATCAAGCGCATGACAAAACTTATGTAGGGTAAGATTTTTAGTTTTAGAAGGTAATAAGTAATTTGCCTAGGGTCTTCATTACCATTACCCAAAGGTTATTTTCAAAATTTTGCATTGGCGGCCGATGTATAGCTCCACTTATTTTTTAAATCAGCAATTAAATCGGAACTTTTGTACATAAGCTTATCTGAATAATAGTGAATGCTATTAATCAAAGTAACATCTGCATGGTGCTTTATTTTGCATTTCATTGGTTTGAAAAAGGTAGCTGGGCAAAATCTGAAAGTGGCATCGGACACTGAATGGAGATGTGGGTCACTTTGGGTTCTAGCATCGTGTGTTAGAGATGACTTTTGCCCAGAAGTCTTTCCTAATCCCAAGTAGATTGGCTTACAAACACAGTCACTGCGATTTTTCGAATTCATATCTGTATTAACCCGTTTTCTTGAAATGTCTGGAATAAAAATTCTTAATACTTTTTAGAGATAAAATTACTGAGAAAATCCGAAAATTAAAAAAATATTTTTTTTAGTCTCTATAAACATTTAGACAAGATGTTGCATTTCTTTTTGTAATGTGTCACTTTTTAGCAAAATCAAATGATCTAAAAGTTTTAGTATCTATAGTGGAATAACGGGTTACAACAACTAGAAATTTCCACAAATAATATTCAGATTTCTCTAACTTAATTCTTGTTCCCCCACACGTGTTTTGTAAGTTTATTAAATTCATCTTTCTCGCATTATTCAAGTAATATCCTTCTGGTCATTGAGGTAACTAGAAATAATTTCCTTGGTATAATCCAACCATAGTTTTTCTTGAATTCTGTTCGTGTTCAAAAACGATTGCTAGGTTGCCCTCTTCTTTAAATATTCTGAAACTTATTACTCGTAAATAATCAAACGTGCCAACCTCCTAAACTTGACTATACCATTTCGTTTCATAAATTTTATCTTCAACCTTTTCACGTCTTTCTGGCTATTATGTTGAAGAACAATAGAAATAATAATAAAATTAAGAAAAACACAAGTAAGACAAAAAAAAGTTTCTTAAATTGGACAAATTTATTACTGGCTTTGTTTTTTTTTACAAATGTTCAAAAAACTCAGTAATTGATAAATCGTTCCGGCTTATCTTCTACTAAATAGATTAGATGAGTTGCAGTTAACCGAAGACTATAGCTCGATTTCCCAAAGAGTTAACTGCGGAGAGCCAGAAACCTCTGCTCATATGTTGGCTTCTGTTCTGAACGACAATTATTCTATATTAAGCGCCACAATAAAATAAGAGCACCAATAACTGATGCTTTAAGTCAAAACTTTGACAAATAAAAGACTTGATTGAATTGAGAATTGAGACAAATTACTGAAGTATGGGTGGGCGACAGAGTAACTATATCTAATTAGATCATGCAAATTGCAATCAAATTAGGTACAGAGTGTAGTCTTTTACGTTAAATTTAAAACGACGTCATGGTTAGTAGTTCAAATTCACCAGCAATAGTTAAATCTGTTGTGCAGATAAAATGATGCAATCTAGAAAATTCTTCATACGTAATGTTGGCGACGAATTGCTTTGTTACCAGTAGCTTTTTGTCACTTTGAAGTTTAAAGGTTGAGAACGTAATTCTTTAACTCCGCATTAAGTCATTGCATGAGCTCATTTTAAACTTTTTTAAAAAAGACTTTACTTGATGATACCAATCAAATTGCAGCAAGATAAATTGTCAAGTGTAGTTAGTTGCCAATGCAGTTGAGGTTAACGTTATTCATTTTAGACGGAATAGTTACAATAACCATAGAAATACTGAAGTTTTGTACACACATTGCAAAAAATGTTTTGCTAGACTATCTCGCGAAGTCGATTCTTGCCTCTCGTGGGGCTACCTCAGAATAAGCTACACACGTAATGGATTTTTGACGTGCTCAAAAGTGTCTCGCTGCGAGCTGCAGGTTTGGTTTTGACGGGTCTTAAGTTGGTTTAGTGCGCCGCGTTTTCCTGTGTTATTTGCAGTTGTGGCCTCAACTCAATTAATGAAACTAAGTATCTGAGATCGATGCTTACAGAATTTCTGACGATATTGTTAAATGACTCTAAGGCTATATCTTATAATAAACTATATCCGTAAAATCACTTCACCCACCAACGTGGTCTTTGTCGCTGTTTTTTCCCATTATACATCGAAATTCGATGTAGTACAATAAACAAAAATGCAGCAACAGTACTACTACGTTACGGAGGCATGCTGCCTTTGTGGTAAATTGGTATCTCGCGCTGTTTTGCATTCTTATTTCAGTTCTCTAATTAAAGACACTAGAGGTAACTTGTAAAATCGAGCTGCTTTGCAATGTACAAACAATGCAAAGAAACAATGAAATTGTCAGGTTTTGCATTTAACTCCATTGTAAATATGTGGTCTTCTGAAAAATCATTACACTGAAAAACTTCCAGCATTGCTTTATAACAATTTAGGTTGTAACATATTTTCAAATAAGTAATCAAAATATTCGAAGAAAACTTTACAGCCTCTAACAAAATCAGTAACTTTTCTACAACAGAAATAGATTTCTTCAGTCCAAAAATACTTTCAGAATGAATTTTTACATCTGCTGAAAATGACTGGCTGAACAAAATAGAATACCTAAAGAAATTCCAAAGTACAAAGTAAATAAAGATATAAAATGATACTAACACTAAAGGAAACAAAAAACATTTCTGATTATGCAAATACTAATAGTAAAACTTATATCATTAATAGTTATATCAAGAATGTACTTCTCTCCAATTCTAAAATTAAATGACGCGAGTGCAAACAAAGAAAAGAAAATCAAAATTGAATTGCTCATCAACCAAAAACAAAACTTGGTCAATTTAAATCAGGGTTTTGTTTGGCTTCATTTATTGGCAGAGAAAGCTGCAACAATTATTTATTTCTTGACTTCCATTTAAACTTGTAGTAACTTGATGCTACAATTTTTGACTTTTCTTCAAAGTTCTTTTACTCGTTACCCATATTGATAGGTATTCACACATTTACTTTACCATCTCATTAACGCAATCATCATTTCAAAAAATTGTTTTGATACTCGAAGCTACACGAACATCTTTGTAATCTTGTATGGTTTTTGCAAAGGTAGATAAGATACAATTTGAACACTCAAACTGCATCAACCATTTGATCCAACAACAGCACTGCCTAATTTTTAAAAGCTTGTTAAAGAAAAGTAAATTATACTACATTACTTGTCTTGTCAAGTAACAATTTTTGTGTATTGTACATAAATAACTTGGCAATAGGCCAAAATATTTTTGCAGTCAAGTGTTGCATTACTGCGCATTCTGTTAAACAGATAAAAAGACATTTTTCATATGAATCAACTATGCTGCTTCACTGTTGGAATATCAGCAAGGAAAGCGATTTTAAAGTGAATGAGAGACAGTTGTGGTAAATTTCTCAAATTCAAGTTTCAGACTTATGTTATCAAGCATTATTTGAATAAAAATAAGAAAATGTCAATAAACAAACTTGTCATTATTGACCAAGCTTTGCTCTACATGATAAAGACCTGACAGTATTTTGCAGAGTGCCGACTTTTGGCATACTTTTTCAAGGAAAGCAACCACACCGTTACCATCAATTTTGACAGATATGTTGTAATGATGCTTTAGAACTGCATAAAATGAGACGAACGCATGTCTGATATCAACAAGATTGTATTACTGCACATACTTTTTGGCAAAGTTCAGATCTTTTACGTCTGATGTTTCCACATCATCTAATTTCAAAGTTTGATCATCAAGATCTCCAGACTAATCAGTCCTAAATTTTTTTTCGGAGTATTTGAAGTCAAACGTGCAGACAGGCAGAATTAAAGAAAGAACAAAAAAAAGTTAATAAAGAGTTTTTGTAGAGCAAGCAATCAATGATTTTTCTTTAAATTAACTAGAAAAGTGTAATCTGTTCTAATTTTGCAAATTTCGAAATGTTTCAATAATAATCCTAGTTCCTTACTAATTGTAGTTAACCCATTAATGCCCAGATTAATGTTTTTTGCCAAATTTCAAAATTTTAAAATGTGTGTCTATTTAGGGTTTATTTAAGGCATGAAGAAATTCGTTTTTTGTTTTAAAGAAAAGAAATACTGCTATTTCAGGGTGGGTCATTATCAATCTTTTAGGTTCAACACGTCTCCTTTTGGTCATTCATGTTATCATTTTAAAATCCATTTTCAATTGAAATAAAATACATTTTACTTATCCTAATTCACAATTGCAATGTCTCGTCTAAATTCCAAATTGCCTTTGGTACATCCATACTTAAAAGCAAGAATCTAAGTGTTTGTTGCACATACATTAATTATCCAGTAAATAATAATTGGTATATGCCAGTTTTTCCCTCTCAATGCGATTCTATAGTTTGAAATATTGATTGGTCCGCACTTCCCATGTAGTAGTTGTGACATTTTATAGCTGGCGGTTGAACAATATCCACTTTTGTCTTCTCTTTTTGCAGAATATTTTCGACATTTTTCAATTTTTGTTCGAAACTATTGTTACAATACTGTTGTCTTTCCTGCAAACAACACCTACAATACTGTTATTTGTAGCAACTGCACTATTTATCTCACTTGTTTTGAATTTTTTTATTTCTGCAAGTTTCTTCAAAGGGCATGTGTCCACTTTATTTTCTCTTACAGTACTTACTAGTTTCGCCAAGTTTGTTATCACCTAGATTTAGAATCAATTTTGAGGTTAAATTAAAAAAAAAATTTTTATCTTTTAAATGTTGTTGCAGAAGTTTTGCAAAATTCACCAAAAACCATAGTTTGTCAGCCACGCTTTGTATCCAAAACGGATTGGCTTGCCATAGATAGACTTTTTGCTTTTGTCTAGGCCATAGTATGGTATCATTGCTCTCAGAGACTGTTTATTTATTTCATCTATAAAAAAACAAATTTTTTCGAACTTATAATTTTCAGAAAGATTATCGTTATCAGCGGCATGAAAATACTACAAATTTCTTCAAATCTGTTTTTTCGCCACTAAATGATTATGTACGTCTTCACTCTCTTCTCAGTGCATTTGTCTTCTCGGTAAAGAGGCATACCCTTCCAGGAAGACACTCTGATAAACGCATGTCAGGTTTTCTCTGTTTACTTACGTACCTGCTCGAATACTTTACAGGAACTTTAACCGAAAAACTCTAGTAGATGACTTTCTGAGGTGCGTAGGAATGGTGCAAGTAACTGAGTAAAAGTTCCTCTTTTTCTTCATTAAGTTTTCACATACTCACTTATTCGAGGATTTCTTGCTAAGATTGCAAATGATACATCATCACATTCTTTCCATTCCTCGTCTGGTTTAAATTGTCAGGGTTATTAGTTTTTTCGTTTCTAGAACCACAGTCCGCATTGTCTCCAACGCCGTGGGGTGGCGCTATTATTGTTCCATCAGGTACAATAACTGTTTATTTTAAATTCTCTATTATTTTTAGAATTCCAGCAGTGATTAGAAGTCGTTGAGCTGGAGTGGCGTAAGCATACGATGATATCGATATGAACTGTTTGATTTCTAACTGTTTCATTGCCGCATGTACATTTTGATTTCTAAAAGTTACAAGGCTATTTTAATTAATAAACCTGTAGCTATATGTAACTAATCGTATATTTCAGTTTCAGATTATTGCGGTTAACAAGTTCCAGATATGCCAATTTCAATGCAAGTAAAACGAGAAATGTGTTTTTCAGTATAAAAAATTTTTACAAAGTTTTAATTTTTACACGTCTAAAAGGAAAAAAATGACATTCTAACTATACTGCAAAAATACTAGATAGTTGTACTCGTATACTAGGCGTAGCGGCCATAAAACGGCCGGCGATGAAATGACTGGCAATGAAATGTCTTGGCGATGAAACCTCCGCGATGAGTCGACCGCGATTAGTTGTTCTAGACCGCCGTGAACAATGTACCAGCTTTAAGACTAGATTTCGTCGTTATCGATCCCACAGGCATTGATGGGTTAAATTACTAAAATCTACACCTATTTACACTAACTAGCTAATAACTGGTTTTTTTCCTGTGTAGTCAAGGTTTATGATTTAGGGGATATACCGCGCTAATTGTATTAATATTTTTTAATGAATAGGCATGTACAATGAGAAATGGAGAGTAGGAATTCCAGATTGTTATTATGTCATTTTCTTTCAATTTTGCTTAATTACAGATTTTTTTTAAGTCAGGTAGTGTATAAGAAGAATCAGACCCACAATAAAAAAAGCACGTGGGTGGTAGCACGATAGCGTATTATCTGCTTGTGCGCACAAGCATTATAAAGGGTTTTCCAATAAGAGGTGTTATTTTGAATAGCCCGCTATTTCGGTAGATGTCACTTTTGAAGCTATCATTTTTTGACATTTGACAAGTAGAAACTACGCCATTAATAAATATGGAACGATACACGCTTCAACAACGCATTGAAATTATTAAAATTCACTATAAAAATGGTGAAAATTTGGCAGAGACGGTTCGTAAAACTCGAACATTTTTGGGTCACCGTGAAGCACCTTGTCGGACCGCAATACAGAAATTGGTGAAAAAATTCGAGCTCTTGGGACAAGTTAGTGATGTGAAGAATAAAACCCGTGCACGTCGCTCAAGAACAGCCGAGAATATTGCTGTTGTAGCCGAAAGTGTTAAAGAAAACCCAGGTTTGTCCATTCCTCGTCGTTTTTTGGAATTAGCCATTCCCCAAACGTCATTACACCGTATTTTGCATAAAGATTTGGGTCTTAAGGCTTATAAAGTCCAGTTAACACAAGAACTCAAGCCGGCCGATCATCAACAACGTCGTGTCTTTGCTGATTGGGTCGTTGAAATGCATGAAAATGATCCAGAATTCCATCGAAAAATCATCTTGAGTGATGAGGCCCATTTCCACCTCGGTGGCTTCGTCAACAAGCAAAATTGTCGGATCTGGGGCTCAGAAAATCCAAGAGTTATTGTTGAAAAGTCTCTCTATCCTCAACGTGTGACTGTTTGGTGCGGTTTATGGTCCGGCGGAGTCATTGGACCTTACTTTTTCGAAAATGAGGCTGGAGCAACAGTTACGGTGACTGGATTGCGCTATCGAGAGATGATTAACGATTTTTTATGGCCGGAATTGGATGGTATTGATCTGGACAACGTTTACTTTCAACAAGACGGCGCTACGTGCCACACAAGCAACGAAACCATTGATCTTTTACGGAAAAAGTTTCCGGACCGTGTTATCTCTCGAAGAGGTGATCACAATTGGCCACCGAGATCTTGTGATTTAACACCTTGCGACTTCTTTCTTTGGGGCCACGTGAAAGAGAAGGTCTACGCCAACAGCCCAGCGTCGATTCAAGACCTCAAAGATGGAATTCGTGAGGCTATCGAGGACATAGGGCAGCCACTTTGCGATTTGGTTATGGAAAATTTCATGAAAAGGATATTGTCCTGTAAGCGTGGTCGTGGTGGTCATTTGCCTGATGTTATTTTCCACTATTAACGGCATACCTTCCTCTTTATAATGAAATAAACATCCGATCATTTATATTAAAAAATGGCACTTTTCTTTGAATATCAAAATAACACCTCTTATTGGAAAACCCTTTATTATCTGCTTCAAATTATAAAACAGCAGGGTGGGCTATGATTTATTTCTGTTAAGTTGACAAACTACAAAAAAAGTTATTATATTTTGTTGAATGGCAAAATTGAAAATTTTGTTTTTGTGGGTTGTTGGCATCTTATGTTGCCAGTGTTTTTCTGATTTCCAAATGTAAATCAAAAAATTTAATTTTGCATCAGAAATGCGACCGTAAAAATCCATAATTGCAATGCACTGTTTGATTATTAAAAACACAAAAAGTTAACGAAATTATTCTAGATCATTATCTCAATAAAACAATTTTAGTTAATGCTGATTTGACAACGTGACCAATGCAATGTGCTGTAAAATGTAATATAAAATTCATTTTAACCTAACCTCCACCAATTTCTTAAGCTGTCAATAATATACTGGTGAAATCTATAAAATTTCCATGGCCTACCTTGAATAAATGAATAATAATATCTGGTTGTGTACTTCTACTGTTTATTATATGACAGTCAGTAATTAAAAATCTGATGGCGAATTTTCGTTCAATGTGACATGTAATTTTGCAGAGTGTTATATGACATTCTTCCATAGAGAATCTTTTATCCAAACTGAAAGTTCCTTTCTTCTATAATTTTCTAAATTAAAAAAAATTAAATTTTCTTTCCTTTAGTAAATAAATTAGTGTTACTAGAGTTGCAGACAATTATAACCGAAGTCGAAGTAAAATAACTTAGGATAAGGCCTCTCCAATAATCACTTACGAGGGTGGTCTGAAAAGTTTCCGACCTCAACGTGAAGATGGCAGCACTCGTAAATAAAAGCTACTGAATTTCGTTGTTCATCTGTTGACAGTTACTCACCAAAGTTTCAGCCATTTTGGACGCGCAGTTTTTATGTAACAGTCGTTTGAGTGAGTTGATGTGAGTTTTTTTGTGAAAATGGACAAAATCGAGTATCGAGCTGTCATTAAATATTTGTTTTTGAAAGGCAATACGCCTTCGCAAATAAAGGATGAGTTGGATTCTGTGTATGGGGACTCTGTACCATCATTTACCACAGTGAAATTTTGGGCTGCTGAATTTAAACGTGGCCGTAAGAGCTTGGGAGACGATGAACGTCCGGGACGTCCAAAAACTGCAACTACCGACGAAAACATCGCCACAGTTCACCAAATGGTGCTAGACGACCGCCGAATCAAAGTGAGAGAGATAGCAGAGGTTATGAACATGTCAAAAGAACGTGTTTGTCACATATTAAATCAATATTTAGGCATGAGAAAGCTGTCCGCGCGTTGGGTGCCGCGTTTGCTCACGTTAGACCAAAAACGTGTTCGAATGAATATTTCCAACGCTCTTTTGGAGCAGTTTAGGCGAAATAAATCCGAGTTTTGGCGCCGATTAATTACTGTAGATGAAACTTGGATACACCATTATACGCCCGAAACAAAAATACAATCCAAACAGTGGACTGCAAAGGGGGGAACCGGCTCCAAAAAAAGCAAAAACTGTTTTTTCGGCTAGGAAAGTGATGGCGACTGTTTTTTGGGATAGTCATGGAGTTATTTTAATCGATTATCTTCAAAAAGGAAAAATCATTACAGGAGCATACTATGCATCATTACTTGACAAGCTGAAGACAGAACTTGCGAAAAAACGGCCACATTTGCAGAAAAAGAAAATCCTGTTTCACCAAGACAACGCACCGTCTCACACCTCAGCGGTTGCCATGGCGAAAATTCACGAATTACGGTTTGAACTGCTTGATCATCCGCCTTACTCACCAGATCTAGCCCCAAGCGACTTCTGTTTGTTCCCTCATCTAAAAATGGCGTTCGGAGGACAAAGATTTTCGTCAAATGAAGAAGCAATCACCTTCGTGAACAATTATTTAGCAGAGAAAAATGCCGAGTACTATTTGGACGGGTTACAGAGATGGGAGCATCGCTGGGAGAAGTGTGTAGAGTTACAAGGAGACTATCTTGAAAAATAAAAAAGAATTTTCAGAAAAAATGTCTTGTATCTTTGTTAGGTCGGAAACTTTTCAGACCACCCTCGTAAATCTGAATTTTTATAACAGCTGTTATAACAAGTATTTCAAAGTTCTAATGAAATTAGATCGTCTACAAGAACGAACCATTTTAAAATTTTGCTTTTGAAAGTACTTAAAAACCTGTCAATAAAGCTCATTTGATTTTAAGTATACATCATAAGTAAAGAGCGGATTCGTAGAAAAGATCCTTTTTATTAATTATTTAGGGCGTGAACGAAAACCGAGTTATAAACTTATTTCTATAAAAAGTAACTCATTTGACACCCACTTTATTTTTTCTAAATTCCTAAATTACGAATGTTGATCCTAAATTATTTTAGCTTCTTATTTTAGGATATTTTTTTTTCTTTTATGTATTCCCTCAGTTGAGATATAACAACTTGAACTTAGTTTGCATCTCAATGCAGCTGTGTGGGTACTTTAGCCATTTCCATGCGACCTAACTTTAATAATGCTTAGACCTTATTGAGGAATGTGCGCAGTAGACCAGTTTCGGATGAATCTGAATTTAGCTATTTACTAGAATAGAATCTAAACATGCCTAAACACAAACAAACCTAGGAAGAAAAAATTCAGAAATGGCTAAAAACAGCCAAAAACGTGGAGCTTTTGTAGATTTCCGATGAAAGGAAAGAAATGCTCTTTTGCAAATCATGTAACCGAGTGTTTCATTGAGAAGGGATCAACACATATCGGATATCAAAAAAGAACCGTATAAACAAACTTTAGTTACTGGTATTAATCAGGTTGCCTTTGGTAATCAATTTTGTATAGACCTGTGTGGTGCCTTCTTGGGTGCTAATATTTCTTTTTATAAAATGAGATCACCAGGGTTAATTAAATGTTTATAAAAACATTGCGGCAGAAATATCCCAATTGTTGTCGTAAAGTTGATAAGTGTGGATTCTCATTTGAGGTGTTAATTGGGCTGTTGTCACACTCTGTTGCGATATTTTGTCGTTAGCCAGACTGAGATATCACCTTCTGCTCAAACTTCTCCATGAAGATGTTGCTCATAATTGGGGAGAGTGGTGAACGACAAAATATCGCAACAGAGTATGGCAATAGCAAATATCCTAAGTGAATTGACGTTGAGGAAAAATTATTTGCCAAAATGTCATCAAAATGCATGGTTTTGGTTGTCGTTGTTTGAATAACAAATTAATTGATTGTGTACTACAGGTTTTGGTGAAAATTCGTCAGATTGTTAGTGATTCTGACATTTGGGTTTCTGTTGATAAAACCACAGACATCACAGCCCGAAATATAGCAAACATGATTATGGAAAGTTAAACAGCGAGGAAATAACGAGTTCTATAGTTTTAGCATTCAAACCACTAGAAAGAACAAACAGCGCAGCCATGGCAAGGTTTATAAATAATTCTTTAGGTAAATAGGGAATGGTAGTGTATTACGCAGAATTTTAATTTTATGTTATCATTTTGCAGCTGCATTATGGCCTTCGGGCATAAAAAATGAAAGAGCAAAACTACTGTTAACGGACGGAGCTTCATATATAGTAAAGTGTGAAACCAATATAAAAATATTTTGCCCATATTTAATCCATCTAACCTGTATGGCTCATGGTTTAAATCTTGTGTGCGAAACAATTCGTTTGCAACATCAGGATATTAACGTTTTGGTATCGTCCATTAAAAAGATTTTCTTCAAAGCACCTTTACGGATTGAACTTTATTAAAAAAAAATACCAGAATTGCCATTACCACCAGAACCTGTTTTAACCAGATGGTGTACCTGGACGGAAGCAACAGCTTTTTATGTTGACAATTTTGAGAAAATAAAAGAGGTATTTTGAAGTGGTTTTTATACGATTTTTTATTTAATGGATAAACTCTTACAGGTTGTTCTGAGCCTAGAATCAGATTCTGAAGCTATTGTTAAAGCACAAGGTTATTTAAATCGACCAAATATAAAAAACAATCTCCTTTACATTAAAACTCATTTTAAAATTCTAATTTCAAGCATGAGAAAACTAGAGAAAGTTGGATTATCTCTTATAGATTCATTAACCATAATTCAAGAAGTAGAAACGTCTTTCAAATTTTGGCGACCATTTTGATCATGTTCCGGAGGTGATATCAAAAAACTATGCATGTCTCTCATTTTTGTAATGTAGAATACGATTCTAAAGTAAAAAAAATTTTTTTTAAATTTTCCAGTTCTTGGCGGCCATTTTGATCATGTACCCGAACAGTTATCAAAAAACGAAGATACCACGTAGTCTTTAGTTTTCAAATCTGAAGTCCAAATTTAAAACAAATGCGGACAGGCGAACGGACAGACAGCCAGACGGACAGACAGCCAGACTTTGTAAATTCAGTAACGACTGCTTTGGCGTTCGTTAAAAATTATTACCTGGGGAAAGTGTTGACATCCAAAGTTTACTACAAAATTTTCCAATTTACAAATATGCATCTATTACATCAAGTGATGTTGAACGCAACTTTTCGTGGTTCAAATTCATTTTAACAAAGAAACGTACAAATTTTACGATTGAAAATTTGGAGCAGTATTTTGTATGTGATGCTTTTCTGTCACATAGAACCAATTTAGAATTAACAGATACGTAAATTCAGAAATGTATGTATCTACATCTATTACTAAATAAAATGTAAATTATTCAAACGTTGAAATTTTCCAGTTTTTTGATTTAGGATTTTTGTCCTATATCTTTTTCTATCTTTCCTATTTTAGGATCCTATTTCTGACATTTTAATATCCTAAGAATCCGTTTTTTAATCATAAGTAATGAATAATCAAAAATCTATTAATGGCTTTGTTCTGCTGTAAAACTTGTTTGTGTTTCGATAATTGTAACCCTCTTTATGAATGAGTATAAAATTATCTTGGTGATGTAAGAATCCTGCCGATTGAAATTAGTAGTAAATTTAAATCGTTCACTCATATCATATTATTGACACCTCTATTATTAGTATCTTAAATAAAAACAGTTAGCAGCATAATTTACGATTTAAAATTAAATGCAAAAACAAAGTGATTCAAATTACCTTAATTACACATAAAATAATCATTAATCGTACTAACATTGCCCAATGTTCTACTACAAAGACCCAATGTGTAACGAATTGAATAACAAGTCCGGAAATGGAAACCAAAGTGCGATATCGATCACGTCCAAATTAATCAAGAGGACATTTTTACGTAAAGAAGTCACGTTTTATTAACGACAGTACCGACTATTTTCACTTTACTTCCTATTGATTAGTAAATTTTCGGGGGTAAGTCTTTCACTATAAATACTTACTAAACACCTTGACCGAGCACAGTTTACATTTAATTACTTAATTGAATACTTAGAAACAAATAATATTTAGTTTAATATTAAATTGTGAATCTTAAGAATAATGGCATTATCAAAGGTGAGAAAACTACTTTTGGAACCAAAAACTTAAAATAACTTTTAATGTTTTTTCTTTCAGACTGTTTTATTATTGGTACTAACAGCAACAGCAACTGTAAAGGCTAGCATTGTTGGTCCTGCATTAGCTCCAGCTCCCGTGGCGGTAGCACCCGCTATAAGTTACACTCGTGCAGTCCCATACAACGTTCCACCTTTTGCAGCCAGCGTTAACATATTCAGCAGAATTCTTCCAGCAATTCCACCTCCAGTTGTTCATGCTGCACCATTAGCTGCAGGAGTGCTTCCACCTATAGCACCAGTAGCCGCACCTCTACCACTAGGGCCGGCTGTTATTCCACAAGCTCGTTCGATTCACCCTCCAAGCTTACTGTCAGCTCCAGTTGTTCCTTTACCTCTAGCAGGTCCTGTTCCCCATGCATTACCATCACCTTTAGCTCCTGCTCTTCCAGCACCAGCTTTTGCTTCTGCTTATGCTCCTGCATATGCTCCTGCACACGCTCCTGCATACGCCTCTGCATACGCTCCTGCATATGCTCCTGCACACGCTCCTGCATACGCCTCTGCATACGCTCCTGCATATGCTCCACATGTAGCCCCTGCACTTGCCGCACCAGCTGTTGTACCTCCTGTAGCTACTGCACTTGCCGCACCACCTGTTGTACCTCCTCTAGCTACTGCCCTTGCTCCACCATTATGGAGAAGATAATTTAAAAATGTATTATTATAAAATCAACTTATGCCATTATAGTTGTTACTTATTTTGTATTATTCCTGTTATGATAGTAGTTTTGTATTAAATTTTTTATTAAATATTTTTTTATAATTATTTGGTATTTCTTTATTTTTTTTAATTCTTGCTTTTTATTTTCATTTTATTACTCTTGATTTACTTAAGAGCTATTTGACTGCCTATATATTTTACCCACTGGCAGTTTACCTGTGCTCCTGCCTACAGCTATTGAATTGAACAAATTGACCATAGATGTAATTTTGAACAGAGTGAGAAGTTTGCAAAAATGAGCTAACTTAGCATTTATTGCCCTAATAAAATAGAGGACAAAAGATATTCCCAAATGCCGCAAAGAACAGAAAAACCTGAAATAGGTCTCGAGACGTACATTAGATTATTTCATTACAAAAAAAGCCAAAGTCTTGCTTACTCTAATGTTAATATCTAATAATCTTGAATGTCTAGATCTAATACTACATTAAGTATTTTTTCAGATAACAGATTAAAGTTTAACTTTCTTTCAGTAGCCAGAGAAAATTTGTAAATCACAGCTGTTCTACTTGTAATCTAATTAGTATCATTAAAATGAGTATGACTGTTGATGAGGCTTCCTAAATCAACTGAAAATTCAAAGCCCATTGTGCATTATCACTTTTGAGGCAAAACTACGAAAATAGTCAGATCAATGAACCCTCCCAGATCAGACAAATCCAATCTAAATTCTCCAACAAGATATAAATAAAATGGTCCGCATAGTCCCAATAAAGAATGATAAAGCAATAACAGTAGAGTCATATACCACTTACTAACTGAGTGAAAGAGAATTTAGAAAAGACATCTGGAAAACGACACTGTAGTAAGATGCCGTCATATACGTAACACCTCAGAAGAAACAAGATACTTATTATGGTAACTAACTCTTTACTAAATTTTGATAAAATCGTTGCTCTCGTTTATCATTGTTTTTTCATGTTTTATGGAAATGTAGCATAAAAGATAGGAGTTTCGTAGCTGTGAAAGTACTGTGAAGAATCTCAGTCCAGAACCTGGATAGTTTCTTACCGCTATTAAACTAAAAACAACAAACAAATATTTGGATTTTTGGAAGAACTGAAGAGAGAAAAATGGTATTTCTTAAAATCTATCTATTTTTTTTTTAATTTCAAGCGAAGTTAAGTTACTGGAGTTTCATTACTCAAAATAGTTTGCAACTTTCAGAAATTGAAAGGTAGATACAGCGTTGAAATGAATACCAATGAAACAGACAACAATGAGCTGTCTGGCAATGGAACAACCGCTAGGAGCCGGCCGTTCTGAATCGGCAATAACAAAATCCTTCATTTTAAAATTTTAGGTGAGCATTAAAAGCGTGAGACTCAATGACAATAATCCACCTTTTCATTAGAGAATGGACGTCCGTCAAGCAAAAATACGAAAACAGTCAGATCAATGAATCCTCCCAGATCAGACAAATTCAAAAATCGCAATAAAAGCGATCAGGCTCATGATAAGACAGATGAGGAAAAGAAGAAAATATAGAAAGACCAAATTCTACCAAGGATCTTACTTTCTAGCGTTCACTAAAGCTTGTAGTAGAACCAGTTCAGAAGAGATTGAAAAAAGTGAAGTAAGATTATGGTTATGCCACTGGAAATGTCTGTTCACAATCTCTTGATAGAGACAAATATCACTTGCTTTATTTTTGTCTCTTTTCCGTTTTGGTCAAATGCTTACCTAGAAGCAAACCGCTCCTCTGGAAAAGATTTATTATTGAAGAGAAGTCAAGGTCTTATACTGTCCACCGAACGTGGGGCTAAAGGTACCTAAAAAAGAAGTGGAATTTGCTTTCTCACTCTATAACAAGAGGATTAGATGAGAGGAGGTATTAATAAATAACTCAAGTTCCTAGGATACTATTTTTAAAAAAATGAGAGTAGAAACAAGTCATTGCAGGAGATTGCGTTAAATGATAATGACAAAAGGACGAGTATACTGGGTTTCAGTGCCAGTTTGCCACGTTATTTATCCTGTATGTTATATAAATTTAATTTGCTTTCGTTAAATCGGTTTCTTTCCCATATTTTTAGTTTTTTCTCTTACGCAATTATCGTATAATAAATTAATATAATACTCCTGTAACAGTTTGAAACAATAGTGTCTAGAACTCTTAGATTTTATTTGTCTTATAATGACGTAGCCAAATTAATTATTTAACTTTAATTAAAACTGGCAAGGTAAAAAGTTATTCTACGTTATATTTCACCTTGTTTCCTTTATATTATAAATTTTTGGAATTGTGTCAAATTATGCTACACGTGACTTATTAAATGGGATTATAAGGGAACCTTGAATATTCCTTAAGTATCAAAACTAATTAATTTTCAATTAGTATCAAGCTTAATAATTTACTGATTCTAGCAAGATTCTATATTTCTATAAATATCTTATAATTATTAAAATCTCAGCAGTTATTTGTGTCGACGTTTTAAAGTATTTCCATATTATGTAATTTAAAGCATTAAGATTTTCTAGATTTAAATTGCGATTTATCATCGATATTCAAAGACCGTAAAGATATACAGCTATAAAACGACTTAAATGAGTTTAGAAGGCAATAGTAATTTATTTCTTTTTTGACTTATAGTGTAAAACCGTGTTCGAATTTATAAGTGAAAAAATAAAGCGAGAAGTAATTTTTTATAAAAGTTTATAAAATCTACGTACAACGAACTAGAAGTATCTCTTTCAGTTACCTAAAACTTTTCGTTGAAGGGAAATTGATCAAAGAAAATTTAGTGCCTTCTTCCTGGAATTATTTAAGGGTAACATAGAACTTTTGAAAGCTTCCTCCGGGTATAAAATATTGCTCGTAAATACTTATCAAACGTGCTACATTCTGATGGGTAAACTTTAAGATTTTCTTGAGATTCGGAGATTATATTTCGTGCAACTTAAGTGTTTTTAAAAACCACGCAAACAAAGCATAAAATAACTAAAAAACAAGTTACGACAAAATTTAGCACGTGAAAGATGATCAAATATAAAAAAGACTGTAGGCAGTACAGATATTTTGATTTCTTCCTCAAAGTGGCGTTCATTAACAAATACAATTTTGCGATTAGATAGCTCAATAATGCCTACTATCAAATTGATAATTTTACTCGTAGACACCTACAAGAGACATATTTCTCAAAAACAAACATTATCTGCTGTGAAACCTATTAGTTATACCCCTTTGTAAAAAGTTCTCGTTTATATACTACTTCAGTTCTTTAATTAAAGGCATGCCTGCGAATGCAAGTACAACAGAAAGAAAGACGAGAGAAACTTAATGGCACTGGCAAATTATCCAATAAATGTATCGAGAAATATGGAATCCAATAAGAATGGTGGTAGTTAAAATCAATATAAAATTTGAAAAACAGTCTGCAAGCAATCAATGCCTTATAAGACTCAAACATACTGCGGCATTATTCAAAAAGAATGGAAATTCTTTTCCTGACTTAAGTCCAAAAATTCCTACCTCGATCACTTTTGATCAGCCCAAAAACTATATAACCATTTGAGAATTACAATTACTTACTTCTAAGACTTTTTTGTTCTCGACTGTGCCTATGACAGGAGATTTAGAAAGAACTTTAGAAAGCTAGTAATTCCAATACATGTGGCTTTTTCAGCCTTTGTTAACTTCTTGTTTGAACATCTCGAACAGAGTTTACTTTACAGAGGTATTACCCTAAAATCCAATATATTTAGATCTAATCTTATCAGTACTTTAACACGACTCTAAAAAACACTCGTTTGCAGTTTTGGTGGAACACAAAAATGCTAACAATAAGGTCTCTTGGACCAACAATTTCAGGACGGCTAAAAAACAACTTTGATAAATTCTGTTTCTGTCTGCTCTGTAACAGAAATACTGTTATTCATAGAATTTTGAGTTTAATATCTTAAGCATATTTTACTACATGAAAATAACTTACAAAAATAATAAACATCTTTTTGCAGTTTCGATGAACACAAGAAACTGCTTCTGCCATAAAATCCCAAATAGTTAATCCAAATATAATGAGCATGGTCTGCTCTAAAAGGTCATGACAATGGCAGACGTGACAAGTTCCAAAAGTTCAACCAGACTGCAAACATTAATTAGTCAAATAATTCCAATTGGTTCTAAAAACTTGGCTGGTATGAAAAAGGGACTAAAAAAGATGGAGATATATCAACAATAAGGCTTAGTTTAGCTTTAATAAATTTTGTCTGTATTTCCAAAATTGAAGCATTGATACGCATAAAAGTTCTTGGTTTAAGACCTAAAAGCATATTTGGCCTCATGGTAGTTTGCCACAAAAATTCCAAATACATCTATTTATCAAGATTCTAATGCGGTCCTAAAAGGCATCTGTTTGTAGTTTTGGTTGAAGATAAGTTATCCCAACTAATATAAAGATTCTAAATGGTTTTGCTCAACACAAAAGGCCTAGTCGAATCTACAAAATTCAATCTACTCACAGAACCCATCAAATCAAAAACTATATTGGTATGAGATACATGACTTTACTAAACCGATATAATTAATCTAAAATCCCAAGTAGTTCAGTTTTAAAGACTTGATCGGTGTAGAAAAACTTTAAAAAAAGCAGGTTTGATCTAACGTAGATCACAGTTTTAGGGTAGCTGACAAATAGTTTTGATAAATTGTTTTTGTGCCTGCTCTGCAACAAAAACACTAAAACACATAGAATCTTGGGTTCAAGACCTTAATGAGAGTATCTCACAAGAATTCCAAATAGGCCTAACCTCATTAACATTTAAACGCAGCCCTATAAAACAGTTGTTTGCTCTTTTGGTAGAACACAAGACTGATCCTAAATAGTTTTGCTCAGACCACAAAAACGTAGTTGATCCTAAAAGACTTTGTCTGCTTAAATAACTCACCAAATCAAAAACCAAGCTAGTTTGGAAATGTAAAAAGCCCTACTAAACCGCAGAGATAGTTTAGTCCAAAAAACTTCAATCGATTTTAAAAGACTTGGCCATTCTACAAAAGCTTAGAATCTTCAACCAGCAGGATTAAAAAGAAAGGCTCGAAAAGATGGAAACATAAAAATAAAGCTTGATCTTCCTTTGGGAAGGCCAGGAAGTCCTCTTACAAGATTTTGTCTTGGGTTTACTATCTTGGACATATTTTATGAAAGTATCGCCCTATATGCCTATATGTTTCTAAGCGCATCAATATTATAACCTGCACTCAAAAACACTTGTAGTTTTGGTAGAACACAAAAAATTTCAGTTCATGAACGATTTGCTCAGCCCGAAAAACGTAATCTACCTTAAAAAGCCCTACCAAGCAATCAGTTAGTCTAAATCCTTTAATCAGTTTTATAAGAATGGCCGGTGTAGAAAATTTCTACGAGCTAGAATGGATTAAAAAGCAAGACCCAAAAGAACGAAAATAGATCAACAATACGGCTTGGTCTAGCTTAGATGAAAGATTTTAAAACGGCCAACAGACACTGACACACATAGAGTATATTTCATTTTATGGAAGTATCTCACAAGGAATTCTTCTGCAGTTTTGTAAATGAGACGTTTTTTTTTGAGCCCAAAGAAAGTGGTCGACTCTAAAGGTCTTTTCGAATAGCCCACCAAATCAAAAACTAACCTTATATGAGGAACATGTTAGATGTGAAAAGCCTTATTTCTTAGATTTTTAAAAAATCTGACCAGTTTAAAAAAGATTAGTACAACAGATTGTATGGGGTAGAAAAGAAGGCTTAAAAAGACGAAAACATATCAACAATAAGGTTTGATCTATCTTTGACCAAAAACTTTGAGTAGGCCGTCAGATGCATTACGAGACTAAAGTACATTAAAGATGTAGCCACGTAAAGACAATGATAATGGTATTTAAGATCAGACCTTAGAGTAAGATGTAATAATGATCGTTACCCAAAGAAATTAAAACTAAAACACAAAACTTGAAAAAAATTACAACACAGATCGAAACTCGCACTTTTACTCGTTTTCCTTAGAAACCCTTCTACAGTTACTCTCAGTAAAAATTCTCTTAGGCAACGATAAATAGTAGTGCATACATCAAAAATCGCTTATGTCGCTTGATTTTGACATACAAAGACAAAGAATTTCATTTTACTCGAAAACGACCCACCATATCATAAAAGTGCCAAAGCAATCTTTTTGAATTCAATACGACTTTCAAAATTGTGTAGTGATACCATTTATTTTATACACACCCTGTATACTAAGAAGAAATAGTTTTTAGATAAATACAAAGGGATTTTAAGTTTTTTGACCTCTTTTAACAATGTCTAAAGCATGTATGTTCTTTTTTATTATTTCTAATGTCAATTAAATTTTCCAAACGGTATCAAAACTAGTTTCTTATTAGATTCGATTTCATAAAAGTGCAAGTAATGAAACTAACAGTAAAAATTTCATTCAGACGTCTATACCAAATACGTTAAAAGTGAACAAACTCAATACGTAACAACCAATTCATATGCGTTCAGGTGTTCCAATAATAATGCAACGTAACTTTTTAAGACATCACGCACGTAAAGTTCTTTTGAAAATAGGACAATAATCATGCAATACAATATTTAAACGAACATAAGCAATTTTTGATGAAACATCAACCCTACTACTGTTTGATTTTTTTGTTGGTATATAAGCAGAATTTTATCATTTGTTATCATCATTAACTTGTATCGCTTGCAATTAGTAAAATCAAATAAAACAAAAAGTTAAAATGGCAGCAAAAATTGTGGTAAGTAATCTTGAAATGAGAAAGAAACGTAATAAAACATTTAAAATGATTTTTCTGCTTGCAGATCTTTGCTATCGTTGCTACTTTAGCCTTCTCAGTTTGCCTTGCCGGAGTACTTCCAGCGGCATATGTTGCACCAGCAGCTTACGTTGCACCCTACGCTTCTTCCTATACCGCTCATGTGGTTAACCATGCTATTGCCGCTCCTGTAGTAGCTGCAGCTCCTGCCGTTGCTGCATACAGTGCCTATTCAGTTCATCCATACACCGCTCGATTGGTTTATGGAAAATAAAGAATTTTAGGACAATTTTTAAATTTTCTGTGTGTACATAAAATTAGCTTCAATCTTTCTTGTTTTTGAGTTTTGTTTTGTAATTCTTGCTTTTCATTGTTAATGCATTTCTGTATATATTTCCTAAATAAGATGATTTAGCATTTATAAAGAGTAATTTTGATTTGATCATAAACGAATGGTGCAAGTGCACATACAGTGAAACTAATTTATTTTCAATACTTTTATGGCGTGTTCTAAAAAGCAATAGCATACGAAAATTGCAGTGTAATATTGTGTCATTTCGGTTAGCCACAAAGACCACTAGTAATTGGTTCATGGGTCTGGAAAGGTGATAATATCTAAAGCAAGATCGTGACTAATTATATGTAACAATTTTATCTAAAGTGGTTTTCGATGCAATAGCGTTTTTTGTACGAATTTTACACTATGTGCAAGAAATTTTCACGTCGTACACTTTGCGTAACGAATCTAATGTATCACATCGTTTCATAAGGCCTAAGACACTTGAAGGAGCTTAGACCTTGAATCTGGTATATTTAAACACAGCTCTACTCACTCCAACATTAGTAAATTTGACTTTAGTAGTTAGTTGATAAACTCGGCGTACTAGAAAAGCTTCACATGCCCAAAGCTATCCAAAGATTCTATTAAGTCTGAGATCTACATAATGATATATCCATCATAAGGCAAGAGGAAGAGAAATATGTTACACCGCTTTAAAACTAGCAAATAATGCCATTTCTGAATTTTATATTTAATTTAGTACAGAAAGTTACTGTTAGGTGTTTTTCTTAGGATACGCCGTTTTCGAGTAAACTTGGTTTATTTTGAGATCTACCATCAGTGTCAAATGTTAGGGATTTCTTGTCGAGTCGAATAAAATAAAAGAAAAGACTTAGAACCGATAATAATTGTATTTGCTTTTTTAAATATTTGACCTTAAATTTATGATATCCTTTACCAAGCATTTGCATTCTTTTCTATAAAAATTCCAAAAACCAAGACAGATGTTTATCACCTTATTACTGTGCATTTCCTCTTTACGAGGTTTTGTTAAATTGAAAAGCTCATTGTATTTAAACCTTTCCAGATATTCTTTAGAATTATTAATACATTTTATATCTGTCTTTGTTGGCACTAAATGGCTATTTTGAAAATCTTAATATTCAATAAATTATTTTTATTTGTAAAGTCACTTAAATTATTTAAAATTAAAATAAATATTTTTACATTTTTCTCGTAGAATATCTTGTTTTTTACTTGAATTTTTGAGTTGATCTCTTGATTTACAGCAATTTGCTAGTATTGAACAATTGTGTGTATGCACAGTTAACTACTCGTTCTTTTGCAGTTTTCTTGATAAAAGAACGAATTTGAATTTCCAATTAAACTTTAAAGATTTCATGTAGTATTAATTTTGAACGCAAAACTGTAGCAAATTGTCACATCGTTATACGAATTAGATTAATATTGTGATTATGTCGCTTTACGAGATGAAATGATTAGAGATTGCCTGGTTGTAGGTTTGTTGAATAATAGTTTATCTGAGTCACGGTTGGTCAATGTAAATAGTTAAACAATACTATCAGATTCAAGTTGTAGGCTTCAGTCATATAAGAATTAGATAACAGGCAAGCATGTAATTGCCAATCAAACCATGTAGTTGTCTCTGATGTCAAATTATTGGGTAAACCCGCGATCGAACAGCTCAAGATGATCGCTTGGAAAGACATAAGTGCGGTAAAATTTGATCCCATAAAGGGAATAACCAAATTTAATGATGAATACAAAATGATACTTAAAGAGGGAATACCTCATTTGTTTGAAAAAGTGAGAAAGTGGAGTTAACCAGAGAGTATTTTATAAAAATGATTAAGTGCTTATGAGTATAAGAAAAGCTTAGATTTAACATTTCAAGGACAAGCTCCTTCTTTGGCTACAATTTACCGCTGGTTTAAGGAATTTGAACGTGAAAGACCTTCTGTTAAACATCAAAAAGGGGCAAGACGTCCTCCAACAGCTGTCACCGAAGAAAACATTGCTGCTGTTAAATAAATAATTGAAAATGACAACAAAAAACTATGTACGCTGTAATAGAGCATCAACTTAAGATAGGATCCTCAGCTGTTAGAACAATCATACATGATCATCTGCATTTAAAAAAGGTTATAAGTCGTTTTGTGCCACACCAGCTTTCAGAATTCCAAAAAGCAGAGCGTTTAAGAATCTGCCATGAGACCCGGAATTTACTCAATAATGGGGGCCTCCAAATGTTTTCCAAAACTGTGACAAGAAACGAAACATACGTATACATACATATTTTTTGATGTGCCTACCCGCCAAGAAAGTCGTGTATGGATGCACTTAGATGAGAAAACGCCAACCATGACAAGAAAACAAAGAGCCATGGAGAAAGTTATGTACGCAGTTTTTTTTAGAAGTACGGGTCTGGTCAGTGCAATTAAGCTAGGTGGGCAGAAAACAGTTACAGCTAAATGGTACACTAAAAAATGTTTACCAGAAGTATTCAGCAAAATACCTGAGAAGGGAATCATGCGGCATCACGACAACGCGTTGTCTCATATGGCAAACGCAACTCTCCAGTTTTTGGCTGAAAAGAAGATAAAAGTAGTAGAACACCCACCATATTCACCCGATTTGGTAATGTGCGACTTTTGGTTATTTTTTGAACTAAAAAAAATTGCGAGATAAAAAATTCCTGTCTGAAGAAGAGATTGATGCTGCCGTACACGATTATTTTGCAAGCATTCCGAAAGAAGAGTGGCTGGGTGATTTTGAGAAGTGGAAGGAAAGAATCGTTAAGTGCATTATTGTCGAAGGGAATTACTTTGAACATATTTAAAATCAAATCTTAAAAAAATTTAACAACGCTTCTTAATCTCAATAATTTTAGCTTTACCCTCGTAATACAGTCCGTTTGGGAAAAATTGCTTACGCTAAAATCCAAAAGTTAAATTAGCCTAGAAAATCTTATAAGAGAAGGATATCATCGCATCGACAGATTAAAGTAGTTTACCTCTAGCAGTAGTGCCAAAACATAAAGGCATAGATTTTTAACTTTTACATCAGGCTGTCAAGCACCAAAAATTTATATTACTTTTAGTGGAAAAGACCTTGAGTGATTTATAAGCTGCAACTTATTTTTCTAAATTATAATAGATACTGAGTTTGCCCTTTTCAAATTCCACTGTCTTAAGAAAGCATGATATTCACGACTTTTGCAACGCCTTTTGAGAGTCTTTGCTTTAAAAAGTTTTTCTTTCTGGTATCTCAAATGTCAAAAAAATATTTCAACGCTGACTGAAGCAAATTCTTTTAAGATTTCCAGTTCTTAAGAGTCACATAATTATTATCATGAAATCAGTGGATGCCTAACGTGGTAGGTAAAATATATTGGAACAATAAAGAAATTCTGGAAGGTGTTGCGTTTTATTCTAATCTATTTCTTTAGAATTTTTGGTTTGAGAGCATCATTAGAACAAAATAAAACAGACA
The DNA here is from genome assembly GCA_011009095.1 of Ignelater luminosus. Classification (NCBI taxonomy): domain Eukaryota; kingdom Metazoa; phylum Arthropoda; class Insecta; order Coleoptera; family Elateridae; genus Ignelater; species Ignelater luminosus. Next base: position 95,500 of record VTPC01090542.1, on the reverse strand, counting down.
TCTTGAAACCGGTAGCTTATTATCAAGGTCCTTATCTAACTCGGTAAAGCCCAGCTCACATCAAGAAAGAAACGCTGAGTATTACTAAAATAATGCCATTTTTTTACAAACTGGTTGAACATCGCTTCTAGAAAAAAATTATTAAAGAACAAATTAATATCAGTTGTTCCAATATTTTGTTTTCAAAATGATTTTCCAGCTAGAGCTTTTCTTATAAGTAAGCCTGCTGTAAAAAAAAATTAGAATGCTAGAAGAGAAATTTTTGTAATCGATAACATATTGGTGAAAGGACGCCAACCATTTCTAAAACACTGCAAAAGAGCGTGTTACAAGCAATAGCTTCAAAAACGTGCTCACGAATGCATTTATTTGCCAAATGTTGTCTGTAATATCAACACCATTGTGCAAACTGTTAATCCAGTCAAACCTCCCTCCAACCTCTTAGTGCGCTGTGGCAGCTAATTCTGCTAAACTTAACAGTCAAACATATTTAATTGTGATTGACAAAAATATTCCTGATTTTCCTAAGTGTATTACATGAAAACCATTACTTCAAATGTGTTGATCAATATACTAAAAACAATTTGCTCAAAATACGACATACCTAACGTGTTTTATTTGGATAATAGTAGACAGTTTCTTTTAAACGAATTTGCCCCAATATGGTTTTCAATCAGAACAAAACAACGCGATCATCGAAACAGACTCATAGTCTCTACCTCACCTTGCAAAAATATAGAAATATGCAGTTTTGAGATACGAAGTACAGTCGATTGTTAGTACCTGAAATGTTAAGCATCGTAGATTCAGAAAAGCAAACGATAAAACAAGACCTTACAAAAACATTATTTTCATTGAAGACCTCGGACCAAACAAGCAACAGCTCTTCATTAAAGCGAGAACGTCTGGTTAAAGGATCTTAAAAAGTCTTACACCGTGTTTTACAGCATGCTAGATAAATGTGTACCAAAGCGCACAATTATATAGATGCTTAAATAAAAAGGTTGTCTATTTAGTGTTGCAGATAGGGAGCCACTAACGAAACGTCCAAAGTCAGAATTAACCTAAATATTCCAAAACAAAGTCGAGAAGATTATCGCGCAATAGTTTTTTACAATCTTCAGAGAGAACTATCTCAGTAACAATGTGTCCCCGAGTTGGTTTCTGTTTTTGGTGATGAAGCAGCACATCAATAGACAATCTCCCGCTGGTACTGCCAATTCCAACGTGGACGCACCAGCCTCAGCGATAATCCCAGAACAGGTCCACCAAGGACAACAGTCACCCAGAAAAACATCAAAACGGTGCTGCAGCTGATCAAGGAGGATCAACATATGACATGTTGTGAGATTGAGACATCTTCAAACATTTCAAAGACTTCAATCCAAAAGATCCTGCATGATGAACTGAGTGTGAGAAAGTTAGTTTCTTGTTGGATCCCGCATCTTTTAGCTCAAGAGCAAAATAGAACTCAAAAAACGTTTATAGCATCGTGAGTAGTGACTAATCATAGATTTGTTTTTATGAACCCGAAAATAAATGACAATTCGATGTTTGGGTGTATCAAAATGAGGAAAATCCAACAAAAGTTGTATATAAAGAAGATGGTCGCAACGTTTGTCTTAAAAGTAGGTCACTGCAGTCTCTTTACAAGATCGAAAAACGTTTAATGTTGATTGGTATACAACCGTTTGTTTGCCAGAAGTAATCGTTGTGCTCTGAAAAACCAACTCAGAATGACCAATCATTCTCCACCAGGGCAATGCGAGTTTACAAACAGCTCGAAAAACAATTGAATTTTTAAAGCAGCAAAGCGTTCAATTATTAGATTATCTCCCGCCTCAACGATCTTTTTACGTTCCCAAGGATCAAGAATGTTCCAGTCGCTGCCTTCAAAATGACAATTTCGACTGTCCCAACTAAAGACTGAAATAACTGCTTTAATAATTGGTCTGAACAAATGCAAAAGTGTATCAATCTCTGTGGGGAATACTTTGAAAAACAATAAAACATTTTAAGCCGATCTACTGTTTGTTTCTACGACTGTATGCAACACCAAAAAGACAGTCCTCGTATGTTATATGGCTCGATAATAATGTAAAAGAAAAATTTAAAGAAAAACAAAGAATCACATTCTGCTGTTTCTTCACCAAAACATAGGCTGTCATATGAATGTTTTACAACTGTATAATAGAACAAACACAATTTATACCGACATATATCTGTTTTATTCATGAGCACAGCCTACTTAATTCTCATAAAGTATAAATTTCATTTCACTTTGACCTCTGTAAAATTTTAAAAATAGACATTATATGTAATATAATATAAAATCAATGGAAAACTATTAATCACCGACCTTTAAATTTAACAATACTCCAATTATACCTAAAAATGTGTTCTAATTTCAATCGGGGACATTTAAGTAGTAAGATAAATTACAAGGTTACATCCTTCAAGAAATTTATATTGTAATTTATTTAAAAAGATACTAGAATTAAAAACAACTATAAATTCTTTAATCATTATATATTTAACAAAATTAATGTTAACAAACTAAACACTCTTCTGTAATTTCAATATTTCATTTTAGGGTGTTACAAATTAATCATTTTAACTCTGAACGTCCTTGCACAAAATAATGAGGATGAACAAATATTTCATTTACCTGATTGTGCTTATACAAAGTGTGGAATAACAGTCTGGCCATTTTCTTCGTTGAACTTTCGCTTTTAAAGAGGCCAAAATATCAAGTTCAAAAGTAATGACATTTCTAAAACGTGCAGATTACTATCAACTCATTTGATGAGTGTGACTCACGTTGGATATTAAATCGTAAACACCTAATAAAATTATAATTAGAAAAATCGATTAAATTTATTTACCCCTCGAAGCAAGCATGTCAATAAATATTATACACTCCCGCGTGCATTTCACAAGATATTATTATTATTTGTTAAAGATCTGTTTTGCAGTGAAATGGCTACTATTAATATGTAATTGTTGAGTGACCCGTACGTTATATTCTTTAGTTATGAAAGTTATGAAAATTTTTAGGTGTATGCTGCTGCAAAATGATACGAGCTTATCGAAGCGTAACAAGTAGAAAAATTGTTACATAACCAGGAAAATGTATCACATAACCCACGACACATGCACTAGAGAGAGCTCCGGTTGTTACCCATTGTGCAATTTTAATGTGTTTAAAATTAGAACTTCCAGAATGCAATCTGAGCTACTATTCGCCCGAACAGTTCTAGTTTATCAATCGGCTTATTTAATTTAAAAGCTGTTAATTGGCAATTTGCTTAAATTTATTTATTATACAGCAAAATCCATTATTTTTGATGACTTGATGATTTTTTTCAAACAGCTTATTCATTGAAGCACGCACTAATATTACTTAGGTAGCTAGAGACTTCAATGATGGTCGTTATTGAAACCTGCGAGTTTACTACCAATCTCAATACTAACAATAGCAATTACTATTAAAGCATAATTTACCTTGAGTTATAACAAAAACTATTAAAAGGATGATAAAACACTTTCGTTTTTGGTGTAAAATTAATATTCGTTCAAAGTTGAGTTTACTTGTTGCGATTTTATTGTAATGACATTTCAATTTTATAGTGTAAAAGTTGCTTTAAAAAAGGAGTACGGCGTTTTATAGAAAACAGTAACTAAAACACGTGACACCAATTTCTTATTTAAGAATTTAAGCTTTGTATTTCAAAAGCCTATAATTATTATTCTTACAAATCTTAACAGGTTTTACATAAATGTTAAATATGACAAAAGTAATGAAAACCAGAGGACCTTCAATTATTTTTAATAATTATTATTATAACATATTATTAACAAACTACAATTAAGCCTATTCTTTAATCATTGAAGCTTTATATTATTAGAGGAATTTTGAAAAGATTCTAGTCAATTTCAAATTAGATAAATTTTAGAAACATTTGTAAGTCACAAACACAACACTCGAAATCGCAGTGTAGAATTCCCATAAATCGTATCACCATAACGACATCTTTATTAATAGTTTTTCTTTATTAGCTTTTTATTACTTTTTAACAGAAACCACAGAAGATTATAGTAAAGTCAAAATGTCTTGGTCTCGTTTATAACTGCTAGACAACTTATTATGTACCCTACCGGTAGGTTACTGAGAAACTGTTGATACTCACTAGGCTGAGCTTCGGATGTGAATAAGGTGTAAGACAGTAGCATAAACAAATATACTTAATATACACAAAAGATTTATTTACAATATAAATATCTCTTTTCCAACAACTGATTACAAGAATAAGGATAATAAAGCTTCTAAACTGCTCAGCCTCCACCTGATGTAAAACTCTTTCCCTTAATTGCCTTCTCATTTTTTGCCTACTGTTAATTCTTTTAAATTCGTAAAATGTACTGTATGAAATAATGTCCTTTTGTGACTTCTCAATTTTCACAATTTCCACCTTGTTTCAATGGACCTTTTCGGACGGAGAATAGATTGAATTATTCTTTAAACTTTCAGACTTTTCTTTCTTTATCACGCTATGCGGCTATGCATTGAGTCTCCTTCATTTTTTGAGTAACCCACAATGAGATATTTATGAGTAACTGATTCTAAACATAAATTTTGTACACAATAAATGTGCATACTAAACAAAAATTGATTTTTTTTAAGATACGCAAATATCGGAATAAAATACTGCATGAGCTGTTTTCTTGTTTACGTGTGCTTTAATTGAAAAAACCATACAAGTGACTATTTCATTTGCTTCTCTTTTAGCTAGTACCTAATGCCATAGGTAACAGAATTATGAATATTCTTGATAAATACGAAACAAATATCCGTCTTTCAGAAATTCTTCTTGCAATATGCCTTTCCAGAGAAAGCCATTCATCATTTTGTGCAAAAGGCGCTAAAAAATCGTTCAATTTTAAAAGCTCATTTAATTATTTATTTCCTACATTGTTATGAAATCGAAGACGACTAAAAAGTAACTTCTCAACTAAAAATTAATTTGGGATGTCTTTGTTCTAATTGATCTTCAAGACTTGACAAGTTAAGGCACAAAGAAAAGGCGTTTCCTTTAACAATTTGAATTGACCAACGCAGACCCAGAGTATCATTTGAAGAAAGCGATCAACGGATACAAGAAAATTGAAACAACTGCTTCTACTGAGTTGGACTACTCTGTTCAGATAAGTTTACGTTTGAAAGGCTTAGAAGGTACACCAAAAAACATGAATCCCCATACACTTACGCTTCACGCACGTGAAGCACCGCTTACTACCCCTACCAGGACTGCTAAGGCGAAGCAACGTTTTTTGTTAGTCGAAACACAACTCAAGAAACATCAATATTTATTAATTAGAGATTGAGCAAAAATGCGTGGATGAGCTATACCCTAATTCTAGCAGATGATTATCTATATTCTAATATTTACAGTATCCTTACAGTAAGTGGATTTTTTTTTATTGTTTATTGCTTTGCTTAGCTATAATTTGCATGTAACATAAAAATTGTTCAATACTTTTACATACAAAAAATACAACAAATAATACACTAGAGATGTCACAGAATAGTAGCGTGGCGAAGTTTCAGACTGCGCCGGCTTTATTGGGTTACATCGCGTTACAGCGCTGCTCTTCTGTTGCCTGTGGTAGCTCAAGGTTTCTCGTTCTCCTTCTAAAACAGCTAGCTACAAAAACAAATCATTTTCTTCAAAAAGCTACTAATTTCTAATCTTCTCTCGAATTACACATTCCATAAAAATAGTCTTTTTTCCTAGTTGTAAGAGCTATAGTCCGACACATTTGGATGAAGAAAGAAATCCACTGCGTGGATTCTGTCAAAATCCAAAAAGCGTGAAGCTTCGAGCCCTTCTAGTAATACAGAAAAAGGCCAATACTTACAAAAGAAAAGTGAGGATGCTGTCTCCAAAACAAAGAAGTCGCCACCGGTGATTGTAAAAAATGAAGAAATTAAACAATACATTGGAACAAATAAAGTGAAGAACCATAGAGCTGGTCTATTAAGCAATAATCAGGTAAAAATTAATGTTGATAGCGAACTTCAATAGAGAGACCAGTAATAAATGTGAATGGCACACGTATGAACATAAACAACATCGACCCTTGCGTGTTATGGTGAGGTATCTTCATCCAAGTATTGAGCCAGATGATATCAAAACAGAATTGATTCAACGCGGATTTAAAATTCGTGAAGTAGTGAATAAGATCAAAAAAGTGCGAAGATGGAAGAGGCGACAAGAATCAAACCTCCGTTATTTATGGTGCCCTTTGATAACACTAAAAAACTGAGAAAGTTTTCAAATTAAACTTTTTCCAAAACATGGCAGTGAAAGTAGAAGCGATACGCACAAGCAGGCAGATACCGCAGTGCAAAACCTGCCAGAGATGAGGACATACCAAGACATTCTGCAGACATGAAGCAGTGCGCAGGAAAACACCCATCAGACAAGTGCGAAAGATCTAGAAATACGCTAGCCGGATGCTACAACTGTACCGAAGCCCATCCTGCTAACTAGGGTAGTAGTGAAGAAATAAATTGCAAAAAGGTCGTGATAAGATGGAGAAAAACAGCAAGAATCTAGGATCTTCACAGCGAAGAGATCACCCAGTGAGGTGACATAAAGCAGTCGGTGAAAATCGAGGCCCGATCAAGTGCAAAATAAAAAACCATCTATATTGCAGATGATGCAAAACATGGTGAGCTCTCGCAAAAACACGCCCGTATAGAAGCCAGGGACACTGTCCACTAATGGACAGAAATGATCTTAGAATTTGCACATGGAACGCCAATGGTGTCCGCGAGCAAAAAGAAGAAATAAAAATCGGAAAAAGCACTCTAAAAATAGACCTTTTTAAAATTTCGTGGTTATCGAGTATATCAAAGGACCCATCTAGACAATGACGCAAAAGACGATAATGCTGAAATCGCGTTATATGAAACGGCAATAGTTTTTGGTGGGTGCACTTTACTGTCCACCAAGACATAATATTAAGGAAAAGGATTATGTATCAATGTTGAAACATCTTGGTGAAAGATTTATTCTTGGCGGATACTACAACTCGAAACACATTGACAACGACCAAGGGACGAAAGTCGAAGGCAGCAATAACGTATATTCAAGGGCAAACCGACGTATTGGCCCACTGATCCAGGGAAGATTCTAGATCTACTACACTTTTTTATTTATAAAAAGATTGCGACACTTTTTATGGACATTAGCGAAGTGCTAGACTTAGATTCGGCAATGATCTTGACTCAGTGAAACTGTGATTCGAAAAGAAGTAAGACCAATGCTATTTAATAGGAACACAGATTGGGATAGTTTAGAACTGAACTAGACAGAGTAATTAACTTGCGTGTGCCCCTGAAGACAAGTGACGAGTTTGATTCGGATACCACAGCAATCTAGACTGCATCATGAGAATAGTGACTCATAAAAGCACCGGAGTCAATTACTCAGTGGGAATACGAAATCTTGTTAAGGAAAGGCGACGCTTGAGATGAAAAAGGCAACATCCTGAACGACAAGTTCCAAAAGCTCAAGCGAGAAATTCAAAAACTAAAATAAACGTCCATTGGGACAAAAAAACAAACTACTCGCTCTGGAGTGCGACTAGAAAAATTAAGGGGCCCATTTATGGTATCCAAATATGGGGATGCACAAGCGACAGCAGATTATTCAGACGTGACATAATAAGGTATTGCAGACTATCGTCAATGCTCCATGATACGTGAGGAATTCAGATTGTTATTGAGATCTGAGGATCTCCTTCGTTAAAGAAGTAATCTAACGATTCGCCGGAAAGCATGAGAATTGTCTACATCACCATCTCAACGTCGAGGTATTACATCTTTTCGACAACATTAACTTGCACCGCCGTCTGAAGAGGGCCAAACTCTTCAATTTATGTATTGAGTGATTTTAAGTGTAATGAAAAGCAGAGTTATATCGTAATGTGGTGAGATTTGTTGGACGTCAGTGAATGAACGTTAGTGGGCAGTTTTAAATAATGAATGAAAGAGAAAAGATCTTTTCTAGAAATAATCAACACTGAAAGATGACGAGCTTTGAACTTTGATTTATTGATAAAAGTAGCAAAACCATTTTTAGGATAATTTTGAAAGATATCTAAGTTTCTGAAGCACCGAATAGGCAAGTTTTATAATGAAACCACAAGTTATATCTAACCATATGTCTAATTAGTCGATAATTGCCTGTAGAATTTTTTTTAAAGAACGGAATTCTTTTTGTCTGAATCTTTATAGACAATTAATCAATATTTCCTCATCTATTAATAAAACAAATTTTTTATTAAAATTAATTAATGCATGGTACAACAATAAACCTTTAAATAAAAGTCTTGTTGTAGAAAGAGATTATAGTAGAAACACAATAAATGCTGTAAAATGTTAGAAAAGTGTTTAATGTCTCACTCGAGAAAAACTTTATTAATAAAGCTAGTAGCTACTAAAATACCAAAATGTATAAATTGCTACTATCAAAATAAGACTTTAAAAGACGTTAAAAACGAGGCTGTTTTAGTGAAGTCGACACAATGCATACGTGATTCATTTATTCGGTGGGTTTTTGGGAATCGCATTGAATAGAATAACATTTCTGCATTACGCAAAAAAGGCACACACAACTAGCTTAAATATAATTTAAATTTGCGTGTAAATAAAACTAGAAATATTTTAAGAAACAACCTTCAGAAGCAACATACATGAAAATACTGCATAGCACATTATTTAACAACGTCCTTTCTAAATTTCAATATTATTTTTGCGTAAACTAAAAACGAACAGCTTACAGTATAGTAATACATATCAATGAAACAAACAAAATCCATACGTTTAAGAGCTAGTTTAGATTTGAATAATACAATTCGTTGAATCTGTAGCAAGGCCAACAACTTCTTTTATTTAGGTGGATGGCCGGTGCAAAAGCAGTGACAGCTGTACTTGTTTTGATATAAAAAAGGATTTAGATAGTTTATATCAATTTGTTGCTAAAACGTTCTAGAAGGTAAAATGACTAACCTATACACGTAGCAATTTCGAAAATTTTAGTCGGAACGCATTACTCAATTTTTAAATTTATGAAAACAATTAAAAACAATTTTATATCATTTTAATCAAACCGGATAGCCAATAATTTTACTACTACATTTACTTTTATATTTTATGACCTCATTCATGTTCACCGTTTGAAAAATTAACTCGATTAAAATGACAAAATAGTTACATGCACGCCGGGTTTGTGTGCATTACTCGATTTAGGAAGTAAATTAAATTGTTCTTTCAACATTACATCATTCATGCAAATATCACGACTGTTCTGTATACTTAAATAAGTTTATATAACTTATTATAACAATAGCTGAGTGCTTAAAAACCAGCTGTGAATTTAAATGTTTCAATTAACGCTGGAAAATTCCTAACAATTACTCTCAAATGCATCTATTCACTATTTTAAGGAAGTTTTGAGTAAATAAATGCTAAATGCATATAAACATAATAAGCATCCGCTAATTTTACTCGTTTTAAAAGAGGAAATTATTGAATGAAAACATCTAAATCTAAGATTGCAGTTCCGTTGTAAGCCGCACATAAAGGTGTGTTCGCCACGGTCAGTGCTTGCATTTCGTGAAAGTAGAACAAGTGCAGTGTTAGAATTTGAATTGGTCTATACCGTGTATGTAATGTGACTATAATTCAAATGTGTTTGAAATTAGTAATTATAAAGTTATTTGAGAAATTTTTAACTAAATTCTTTCTTCTATCCCTCTCTTTCTTAAATGGCTGGGAAGATTTACATTAAACTGAATACAGCAAGAAATTCCATTTTTAATTTTTTAATTTTGCCTTTTTCTGGTTTCTACTTTTTTGAAAATTGGTATTAAAAATTGCAAAACTACATTTAGAATGTTCCTAGCAGAATGCGGCCAGTTTGAAATCTAACAGAGATTTTAGGAGCGTTTCTATGCCTTTTTTGATTAACATGCAGTTTTAAAAAAGTGGTTAATCTAGTTTCTTGGTAGCTTGTAAATTATATTTTATGACATAGTAAGACACTTTAATGGATACATTTAAAATTTTATTTTCTGCAACTGTTACTCCCGGAAAGGCTTTTCAAAATCATGAAAGGATGTTTACATGCTCTAAAAATTCTAAAAGCCATAATAACTATATAATAAACAGCAAATTTAAAACATTTATTACATAATTTCTATCTATTTTAAGTCAGTTATAAATTCTTGATTATCTCTTTTATCTTTGCTATTGTTACTAAAACTAACAATTTCGATCAGTCAGCTTGGTTTAACAGATAAACTAATAATTAATAATCTTAAATTTTTGTTATAGAATTTATAAAAGAAAAAACAATGTTTAAAATGTTTAGTTAACTCTTCAAGTAAACAAGATATAAAAAAGTTGTTTCTAGGAAAAATTATTGTTTATCAATATTTAGTAAGCAGGCCATGATATCCAAGTTTTGTTTTCACATTTGAATTCACGATAAAAAAGTAGACAATAGCCACGAAAACTGTTTTTTGTTATCATTAGTACTAAGCTAGTTATTGCATATTGACAACCAACTTGACCCACCTGTACATACCTAAAGTATGTAATACACACAATATTGAATTAGATTACTTTAAGCACAATTTAAATTGTTGGACACACGCATCTTTGCACATGCTTCAGCCAGGGCCAGCCTTAAAATATGAAAATAAAAGTGCATCATGTACATATGTATTTATACAGCGTGTCCCAAAGTCAAGACTTAACATTGGAATCTCAACAACGTAGGAATCTTTCATCTAAAGATGAAAATATCAGATTTTCTTAGTAACTAGTAAAAATAGAAAAGAACAACAAAGGAAGGGCTTTAAAAGAGTTACTTTAGAATATAAAAATAAAAAAGGTCACTTCCGCGATCGATTTTTGTTTTACTTCGATGCTAGAGATTAAACGCAACACCCTACTTGATCCCGTATTGCTGAATACACGTTCAAGATATCATCTAGGAGCCATCAACGCATTTGACATCTGCTAAACGACCTCTATCGATTACTTCAAGAATTTGTTTACTCTTCAAGTTCCCAATGAGATTTTCAAAAATCCAAAACTGTCACGATTCTCTGATATATTTTATCTGTTTAAGACTTGCTTAGGTCATAGCGGTCACACTTAGCAATCACGATGTAGTTTATTTCAGGACCGTAATGGTTATTAGTGGCAGACACTCTTATGTTAAAAATAAAAATAAATAAAAATTAACACAGTTTACAGGACCAGGACAGACGATTGTTACGACCTGTATTGGAAATCTTAGAAACTAGTCTAAGAGTGCACACACTATTTCCACAATAGTGAAGTACATCGTTTAAAACGGTCATGAACGTTGTAAATCTTAAGACTTAAAGATTTATAACTAACTTTGTCGCTCTGTCATTGTTTAACCAAAGGCATTTACTGTTTTCTGCAAAATTTTAGGCAATCCTTTTCGCCGCCGATCAAGTTTTAAAAACGGTCATCCGATATTGGCCGGTCGCTGACTATCAAACTTCTGTTTGACAACCGCCTAAAGTGGACACCGGTATCTGCCATGACTCTTAATGTGTTAAACGTCTTTCCGTAGTAAAAGGTTTGACACGCCTCTTTTTCTGTCTTACCAAGTTATGAAATCAAAACCATTTTTTACGGGAACATATACAGAGTGTCTACTTAATGCGTACAGACAGTGAGAAGCAAACTAAATTTAAGGCTCTTGTAAAAATTAGTTATTGACACAAAATACAAAAGGATTAGAATCTGAATATTAGCAATGACAAAGAACTCTACAGCGTGACCAACCTCAGAAAAGCCCCGGAAAATATGCCAACTAATTTCAATAACAAACTACGTCGACCAATCAGGAGCGCAATTTTACTTAAGTACACTAACTGACAAAAAGTTGTCTTAAATCCATTACATGTTATTGGTAATGTTTAGTTTTATTTAAATTTCCCGCCGAAAAATTTTTGGGTGTGAGTGTACTTGGTCAACATGTAGCTCCCCTGTACACACGCCCACTTAGGGCTGTTCTGAGGTTGGTCGAGCTCTACTCTATATGGACATCACGTAGCATTTGTTTGTTACAATCTACAGTTGCAATACTGAGTCTGGAGTCAAATCAAAAAATGTCATGGAAAATTGGTAGTAAGGGCACGCTTATCTTTCTGGCATACTAGCAGCAACGGAGTTACATAATTGCCAACAAAAAAATTTGTAGAGATTTTCACAAAACGCTCAGTTGCAAAAACACTCTTTCAGAAAATACCGAAAAAGCTATACAGCTACAGTCAAAGACGAAAAAGAACTTGTTCCTGACCTTGTCGCATCATAACAACTATAGCATGTTTAGCAAAGCATCGATGTTCCATTTACGGGCAACAGTCTGTCCAGAGACGCTAAATTTATTTGTCACTTTGGAAGCTCTTTGAACAAGAACTTTCATACCTTGCATCAACTGTTAGCAACCCATCTTCTAGTCACCATTCGCTGACTCAACGGCTCACGTATGAACTTATATACAATCAGCAACCACCAATGAGATTTACTTACCACACGCACTGCAGCTGGTTTTTCTTTTGTAATTTATGAAACAGCTTTGGCAATAGCAGGTCAATAGATAACCTTTCACAGAAAAAATAAGAAGCAAATATACATGCAATGGAGAAACGTTTTTTGGGATTACCTACCACTCTAGAAGTCTTCTAATACCAATATTGCAGAGAGGATTACGAGATAAAATTTTTAGGTAAGTGCTTGGAGATTGTTCGGGTGGTGGCGCTCTTTAAAAGCTAGAGCTTTCGTAACATTGCTCATGTCCATGAACTGCGATCTCGCTGACAAGGTACAAGCGGCGATGATTAGGCGCTGTCAGTAATTACTTGTTTGCAAACGAGTGCTGTTAACCGTCCAGCAATTTTGTGCTGTCAGTAAGACCACTTGGTGCTTGTTTGTGGATACAAGCATTAATTAACAAATACTCAAGAGGTAGGCGATGCACAAGTTAACTAAAGTGCAATAGGTCAATTACACTATGCCATATAAAACAGCAGGTTTTACAAGACAGATCTTTATTCCGGTTTCGAACGCGACGCAAAATGGTCGACTCGGCATCACCCTGAGCGGTGACGCACCAAAGAATGCAGAGTAAGCAGCGATCCACCATCGACAATTCAACATCTGGTTTGGAACCCGAGTGGCAATCGCCGCAACTCCGCCTGCCGTTCCCCTACGTTATTAGTTCGAGCGTAGGGCTGGCAGTGGCTCCAACTTTCTCAGCTTCATCCGACTGACCTGCACGGAAGCACAGATCGCGATTTAGTCTCCACATTACTCCACGGTTGATACTCGAGCTTGAGGCTCCTCAGGTTCAACAACTTCAGCTGCTAAAATTCTCTTTCCCTTTCATCCCTATCCTTTCTAAATCCTCCCGCGGCGCGAACCCTGGGGGTTGTGGTTTAAAAAAAATCGTTTTTTCACCATTTACCATTTCACTAATTCCATCCCACCTCAATTATAATCCGCTCTATGACCCTAAAACCAAAACAAACATCAGTCCAACACTCTCCACCGCCACCTCCACCACCATTGCCAATAACAACAAACATCTCCGCCGACCGCCGCGCCGCCATTAATATCAACATCATCATCATCCAACCATCACCAAGACTGGCCGTTCTAGGATTCGACGCTTTGAGGGCCAGCCTTCAGCACCCACGGATTCCAATATATCCCCATCCGCCACGACGCCAACTACACCAGATTTATCTGTAAGACTCATCCACCATCACACAGCCACCTCCAAACGCCAACTACGCAACGATTCTCAAGAATTCAAATAATCAAATCGCGAGGGCGGGCGAGCGTCGTGCTCGGCAATCACAATCACAACCAACACAATTCCATCTAGGGCTGGAGAAAGGCCTGAAGGCCTCTAAAGCCTGTGCTGTTAGCACTAACTTTTGATGATTCGAAGACAGATCTATATTGTATAGGTTATTAAAAAAAGAAACCAGCAACAAGGTAGGTGAGCAGTTTGAATATGAATGCAAATATTTGGCAGGCGCATTTCTCTACAAAGATTAAGCCTTTTGTGTCATTTTCTTCCCTAATGTGCATCATTTCCGAGATACAGGGTGTCAAGATTTAATTAATTATTTTTTGTTGTCTCAAATTTTTTTAAACAAAATGAGATATTGAAATAAAATTCTGTATAAGCTTGTTACTCTGAAGTGTTTACTATTTTACGTAGTTCTGTGTGTGATATTCCTACAGCAGGCGGAGAATTGGAGATGAGATAGCCTTCCCTACGCTAAAAAAAATTGTTGAGTTACTGACAAATTAAAAAATGTTATTTTTTGAATCAGCAATTAATTTGGAACAAAAAGTTACTCTTACATTTTTTCCGTAGAATGCGTCGTTTTCCAGTAAAATCGGATTTTTGAAACCCTTTTGTGTCAACGGCCTATGATATGGCGGCCATACGTCAGCTTTAGAAGAGGATGCGATTATTCGCATTGCATTTCTCGACAAAAATTCAGAATTTTCTGTCATCTAACTTTTTTCCCTACTGTGCTCCGTATTCGAGATACAGACAGTCAAAGTTTACTTAAAAACAAGAGATTTCGACGACACCCTGTATCTCGAAAACAGTGCACTTTAGGGAAAGACTTTTCTAACAAAGAAAGCGTAATTTTTGTCGAGGACTGCGATGCTAATAGTTACATCCTGTGTTTGCAATGACGTATGACCTTCCCATAAGCCTTTGCACTTAAGAGGTTTTGAAAAATCCAATTTTATTAGAATAGACCTATTCTACAAAGAAAACGCAAGAGTAACTTTTTGTATCTTGTCTAATAAAATGTAAATGTCATTCTAGTTCAGATAGATAAACGTTGAGAAAAATAACTAAAAATAGTTTCCAGAAAATTATACCAAGAATATTCTTATTATTTTGCTCACGAGGATATCTGGATGTTATTCTCTCAGCTTGCCTCTTTTGGGTAAGGTTGACGCAAGTTACCAATTAGCATCATTTTTTACTTGTAAGTCTTAGAAGCACATTATATTGACAGAATTTAAAAAAGAAGCAGATCATTTGTTGGATTACAAACTTGCAAACTTGAATAACCTACTAGACAACGTCTAAGGTAGACAAGAGCGGCCTGTGACGCCAAAGAGTTATCGAAGGGCTCATAATTATCTCATACCCTGCAAGCATGTAGAAGAAAAACAAGAAGGAGAAGAGGAAGAAGAAAAAATATAAGAAAAAAACAAGGAAAACAAAAAGAAAAATTAGAAGAAAAATAGAAAAAGAAGAAGTAAAGAAAAAGAAGAAGAAGCTGAGATTTTAACAAAAGACATAAGTTTGAACCAAAGCAGTTATCTGAAATTTATTAATGCAGATAGAATGTGAACAACCACATGAACCTACATATTAAATCATTAGAAATTAATTACTAATTTTCATAATAAAGCTTTAATAAGAAATTTCACAACACAAATTCCTAGGTCGAGGTTAACAATCAAATCGATAGACTAATTAAAAGATTTAATTAATTCTAATCATCACCATCATTTTAAAATCTTGACATTGAAATCCTTTCCAATTAAACTTCTTTATTTAAAACAAATGAGGGAGATGGATTTAATGTTGTTGTCTATGCAGCATACCAGATATGAAGATGACGTAAATTTAAATTATGATGTTTTCAATATGAACAAAGACAAAAAAGAAACTTTTGGTTATGACAAATAATAAAAGCTCACTTACAATGCTACACAAAAAGATTAGGTAAGTAAGTACATAATAAAAAAATAATATCCATTAAAGTTATTGTTTATTTGCTTACTTAGTAAACTGTAAGCACTTAATAGTTAAATTTTCTACTCTGGTTAATGCTTATAGTAAAGTTAATGGTAATGAAATAATTATTATCTTGCTAATAAGATTTCGTTATGCAATACTGACGCTGTTTTCTCACTAAGGCATAAAGAATTTATTACAGACTCATTTTAATCGCTATTTTTAACATTCTAAACATTCCTTCCTTTTAATTTTTTTCTTTTATATTTTTTAACCAATTAAATTTGCTTCCAGCAAAAGAATTACAATAAAAGTTGAATAGTGTTACTATTGGCGTTACTAGAAGGATTTCACAACCAAAGCTGTTTGGGATACATGAATAGTAAAAGAGCTGTGTTGTACCGCAAGTTAAGTTTTTTTCAAAATACAATAATCATACTCGCCTTATCGGTTTATATTAGAGAATGGCGCAACCTTGTTATAAATTGCGCTGGCTATTAATATTTTTAGAGATTGTGCACCGTTGAACTAAATAATTGATTTATTGGGCCTATTTTCAAATTGGAATTATTAACAATTTTCCAATAGAATGAAAAACGGTTTAAAGTAACAATCTTCAGTTTTACAATTTAATTGTATTTATGTGTTTATGATTTAGGGCAAAAACTGATTATACAGTTTGTAAAGATTGATTACATCACGATACTTTAAATGTAAACAGTCACAGCTGGTTTGAAGTGAAATGAAAATGTGTAGGTGATACATACATAAATTAGAAGAAGGCTTATCAACGACATATATAATCAGGTTTTATGGTTGACTGGTCCTTCATTTTAGTCCTTGGATTGATTATAATATACAAATTTATTATATGTATATAAGTATGTAATTAGCCGAAAAAGAGTTACCCAATATTTATTGACTATTGTGTGGACAGTTCTTGTAGCAATATTTTAATGTTCGTTTACTGTTTTGAATTCTCTTACAACACTGAATACATTAAAAATTAAAATGAAGCCTGTCGGTGGTCTTGCATTGATTGTAGAATGAGAGTTTCTCTAATTGTTAGTTGTTATTTTTAGTTATTTCCGTCAATACAAGTTTTTATTCTTCAGATATGAGGTACAGTAAACTTCAATATTAATTTGAAAGTTAAGTCAAATTCTGGTTAGATTTGAAAACTTTAACCTTAAATTGTTTAGTCATATAATTATTTAATCAGGAAATACAACGTTATATTCCTAGGTAGAAAGGAATAATTCAGCATACACAAAGCAGAAACATAAGAACCACCAAATTCAAACTCAAAAGCTTTACTTTATGAAATTCGCACCTACATGCTTTTTGAATAGATAGCGCGTTTCAATGTAAATTTCCACTATATAAAAACAATTTCATGCATATCTAAATCAATCTTAGTTAGCCATACCGGTAAAAACTATTTTCTGTTATTTATTGTTTGTGTTGTTAGTTACAATAAATAATGTAGAAATACCCCATTCAGTTCAGGATGAGTCTATTTAGTTTTTTATTTTCTGTCCTCGGTCTAATTCTACAAAGTATAGAATTGTTTAGTACAGACACTAACGTTTATGCCGCCCCAGGAAAATTAAAATTTCGTCTCTCTTTCAAAAATAAGAAATTTTATTGTAGTAGTCTTAATTAAAAGTGAAAATGTAATCTAGAAAATCTTTTGTTTTTTGGCGTTTCATTAAAGACTCAATAACAAATAATGATCTTAACAACACTAAGCGTTAGATAAGTCCAGTAATGTGAATTAAGCTAAATAAAAATCTTCGTATCTATACAGCAGTAGTGCTTTGTCTAAATATTTTTTATGGTGCTTACAATTACAAAAAATCCAAAACAAAAACTTATTTGTAAATCATCAAGATGAACATCCTACCTGCTAATCTCTACATACCCTTTTAACAACGGACAAATTAAATGCCGTACAGGAGAAAATTCTTTACATATTTATTGAGCAAATGAAGGTTTTCTGGCTCTATAAATAATAATAATAATAAAGTCATAGCAGACTGCCTAAAAGATATAACCCAAAAACTCAAACATTGAAAAAGGACTGAATTAAGGTAGTGCATAAATTGAAATTTTCTCGAACACAAAATTATCAGTTCATTATCATTTGATGGAAAAGCTAAATTGCAAGGTTTCAAGCTGTGCTACAAATTTCGTCAAGTACAGTTACTACCAAGGAGTAGCAAATTTAAAAAACCAAAATATAAAAGGGGAGAGTCTCAAACTAAAGACGAAATAAAGCTTCCAAAGGCTTGTAAACGGGAAAACATTTAAGACAAAGTACAAAGAGAATTCTAAAGAAAATAAAAATGAATGGAAATCTTTAGTGTATACACAAAAAATTTTAATCATGCCAAAACTGCTTCAAATATGCTTAGCAAGAGATTTTTACATAAAATGTGCACATAGAATTTTAATTTATTTTACAATTTACTACAAGAGTCGTTGCAATAACAGTAAAGTACCCAAATTCAGAGGCAGATAAGGGGTGAAATGTTGTTTCGGCCACAAACATCAACACCAAAGGTGAGTACCTTGTTGAATACTTGTTTACAGTTACCATTGACATTATAAGTAGAGGTAATGCAGCAAAATGTATTAAGACTTTGTTTTCAGTCTATAGTTATATATAATTCTATACAGAGACTGCTCACACAATACTACAAGAATATTGAGTTTTGAGTTTACGAACTAGCTTTCCTTCAAAAAATTGATACAAACACAGCAATCAATAGCAACCACTGAGAATCTAGATATTACTGCAGTTCATTTACAAGCAAGTGTTTTATCTTCTTATAAAAATAAGCAGTCCTGTTAAACAAAAGTTTAAGATGAAAAAGATCCGTCTTGGTGGAACAAGAAGCTCAGCACAAGCATTATTTAATAGAGCTAAAAAAACTGATACTTGAGACGTCTACAAAACGGCCCAAACATTACAACAGAAAACTGAGAATGAGTGAGAAAGACATCAAGCAGTTCTTCTGAAAATATTAACAATCTTCCAAAACAATCAAACTCCTGCTTAAGTCCTACCAAAATACCATTCAAATGGTATTGAATTGCCCTAAAAAAACAAATAAAACCTCTACGGAAAACTCTAAGGAAACAGTACAGCGGGTTCTTTAGACTCAGTTTCCAGGATTGTCCGTGATAGAAGATAAAGAAGAACTTTTCAATTTTCTGTTAGAGGCGCCATCTTTAAGCTTGAACCTGAGTTATATTCCCCAAATAAAGTATGGAAACACGCTACCCCCGCAGAAACGATAAAAGATAGACAAATGAAATTTGGAGAGCTTAAAGAAGATATTTTTTGCCATGCTTTGCAAAGGTAATTAAAAACAAATCTTCAATTGTTTTTTCGTACGGCCGCCATATTGAATTTGTTTTAATAGAACATCTTGTATATAACCCTATATTTAGATAGAGATTTTCAAGACAAATTCAATGATATAACGGTTGTTATACTTATCTTGAAAGGTTTTGGAGATAATCACTATTCTTTTGTCAAGGATTTCTTAACTTCAAGGACGGATTCGTAATACAAGTAGTTCCCCCCGATTATTTGCAAAATTCCTTACGAACATTTCAAAAAAGATTGTTTCATTATCAAGAAGTTAACGCAGCGCATTTTGAACACTTCTTATAAAATTATATTGTTTTTGTTATTATCAATTCGTCACTATTTGGTCTTATTCCACCTCTTTAATTTGTTCTGGCATCGATCTATTATTTTAAATAAGTAGGCTAAAGGCAGAATTTTTACGGTTTTCTTTTACTTTAATTACTTATAAAATAATCGCACATCATTTTTTTAGTTCCATTGCCTCCTTTACTGTTTCACGGGTAACTCGATTTTGATAAAAATTAATAGTGAAATTCTTGACAAAAGAATAGCGATCATCTCCAAAACCTTTCAAGATAAGTATAGCAACCCTTATATTATTGAATTTGCCTTTAAAATTTCTATGGAGATATGAGGTCATATACAGAGTGATCCATTTAAAGGAATTCAAGATGGCGGTCGTACGAAAAAACAATTGAGGATTTGATCTGAACTCTCTTTGCAAAACATGGCAAACAATGCCTACTTTAAGATCTTCAAATTTCGTTTGTCTATCTCTTACCGTTTCTGCGGGGGTAGCGTGTTTCTATACTTTTTAGCGACCCTGTATATACCCAAAGCTGGTAAGTGGTCAGGTACTAAGTCTAACTTGTTTTGTGTTATCCGCTTGACGTTATTTCTTTTAAAAACAATGAAGAAAATAATTGACCTGCATACTCACATGTAAGAAAAGAGGTCTTATAGATCAACCACTTCATAGGAGATAATTTACATATAAACTGGTAAACTCGCAAGAGCAGTTTTACATAATCTTGTTAGCAAAACTGAGAAGGCTATGATTGAGAAAGAAATAGCCCTGTACCTATTTATTGATATAGAAGGAGTATCTGACAACACCTTGTATAAAAGGCTGTTTCTAAGGATGTCATTAGCTAACCAATGAGAATATGGAGGCCGAAGATCACGCTAACAAATTAGTGATCATTATAAAAAGCAAGCACGACCAGTTTATCTTTTTTCGTATACAAACTGTCCTAAACCTGTTACAAATACATTAAGAAGGACCTTAGTGTCATTTTAACCGTAACCGTTATGGTGTCATTTACTAACAGAAAGGAACTAGCATTGGTAGCTTATATAACTTAACTTTATGAAGAAGACTAAATATTATGGGATTGGACTAAATCGAGACCTTAAAAGAATTAAAGAGAAAACTATCAGAGTAATAATATTTTTTTGGAATAGGAAACAGTAGTCAGGCCAACGCTTTGTTGATACGTTAGTCAAAAACAAAGAAAAAGCAAGTACAAGCTACTAAAAGTACAAAAGCTCGCTTGCTTTGGCATCACAAGAGCTGTGCTCATCTGCCCAATCAGGAAAAATGCGGCTGTCAACGCCTTCAGATTGGAGCTAAAATTTCCAAATCAGGAAATCTAATTGGCCATTTAAGAAATACAGTAGATATAAATATTCAAGGATCAATGACCAAACTCGTAGAGAGAATGTTAGTCAGAGTTTACTTCGATAAATGCTTTCAAAGTTACTGGTGGATACACACTTGGACAAGAAATTGCCATATAGTACAGTGACATATTCAAAACACAAGAAGAACATCTGCGGATCCGGGTGCCAGATATCCATAACCATACTACAATATTTTATTACAATGTGACCGGGAGTACTTATGAATAAGAACCCAAGAGGTAGATATACACACACTTTCAGATATTCAGGCAAATTTAAAGGTATCTGTATTCATTACCAAGAACAGCAAGATTCAACAAACTCCTATCAAAAGACCACTCAACTCGTATAATAGTCTAAAGAACAAATAAAACCTATTGTACATGAAAAACGCGAAAAAACAATAAAATTGCTTTTAGGATCGTTTTTAACAGAACACCAAGAAGACATTTCTCGCATAAAAAAGGAAAGTCTCTTTACTAGAATTTACACTGCAAATAAGGTGAAATTGATTGTCAATGCCTTTAAACTTGTTAATCTTTTGTAAGAGATGTATCTCTCCCGCCCTTCTACAAGAAGGAACAAAAACATTACTTTTGGTCAAGTCTAGAGCCTAAATCGTATCATACCATCAGTTTGACGCCCTTTCTTCTTTTCAGTGGAGACTATAATTTACCTACATATTCGAAATGAAAGTCTTGTAGACCTTCATCTCAAGCAAGTTGCATATATACAAATTTGTAAATCTACAGAGAAAACATTATACAATTTTATTAGCAAAACTAAAAAGACTATAATAAAAAAAGAAATAGGTTTGTGGAAATTTACTGACATAGAGGAGATATGTTACAATACCAAGACTAAATCAATTCAAAGTTAGATTGATCAGCATAATGTTGAAAAGCAGGCAAATCAGTGCCTCAATAGGAGGAAAGTCTTGAAAAGCTGTCACTAAGATAGGGTGCAATCGGTCTTATTATGGTGCTTGGTTGTGATTAATCTCCTAATACATAAGAGCTTGGCAACCAAAAGCTACGCTGAAAACTTAGTGATTATTATAAGGGCCAAGCACGACTAGCTTATCTTTGCCCTCATGCAAAAAGTTCTAAAGCTGATACAAACAAGATGCACTAATTGGTAGAGATTGACACGTGTGACTTAGGTGACTCACTTCTAAGGGCAAAGAAAAAAATATTATTCAGTGAATGGGTGTGAACGCGAGCCAAGCAAAATAGACTGTGTGGGAATGTGAAGAACGTATCGCATATCGTATCACGAAAGTG
>VTPC01090542.1:43090-73240 GCA_011009095.1 Ignelater luminosus | reverse complement strand
ATTAGATTACTGTAGATCACAGATCATTGTGTATCACGAATTGCGGCCACCGCTTTGGAACGTGAGAACATACTGGGAATGATGTGCCAGAGCGAATGGTGGTAATTTTGGACAATACATATACAAATTGGTATGGAAAAGAATTGTAAAGAGCAAACTGTAGTTTTTTCAACTTCATCATACGTAATTTGGCCCACAGAAATGTAGTAACTCCTGAAAATCATTTCACTCGTAGTATTCTTGTAATCGGTAAAACGTAAAAATGTCAGTACTCACGGGAATTTTGTAACCCACAGAAATCTTGTGACTGAGATTCGGAAATTTTGCGAAACACTGAAATATTTTGACACACGATAAACCAGATGAAGTTACATATACGAACGCGAGCAAAAGGTTGCTCATGCGCCTACCTCTACCAAAAGAGGATCTTAGCGTAAATCCAAAAACCTTGGAGTCTAAATTGTAACACTATCTTTTCTTCTTTCTACTGTTTTATATGGTTGCCTCTCACCTCCATGGGAGAGAAATAGTGGCTCCTAGTGCTTTCAGACTAAAGATCTCTAAACCAAAAAACCTAATTGGCCATTTAAAAATCCTGGGCTCAATCGATGGCCAAACTCAACAAAACATTAGCCAGATTTCACTTTAAAGTGATTATCCCGGATCACGAACTGTGGAAAGCGGGCAAGAAACCGTCAATTGGTATAAATAACCATGGAAAATTGCTAAAGACTTTCAGGCTAAAACTTAGGTCATTGTACATACAATGGCGCGGTAGTGCTCATGGAAAGAAACTCAAGGAGCAAATACACACATATTAATTTTAGATAGCCAGGCAACATCAAAGACTCTATATTCATTTACATATAAATCGAAGTTAGTCTGGGAATATCTGCAAGCCTTTCAAATTTTGGTCAAAGCAAACAGAATGACCTTGTTGTGCCATTAAGACATTGAAAGCAACAAGAGCACTGATAGCTTAGTTAGAATAGGCGCACGGGCCTAAACCTGATTGTGGCATTACTAAAAATCTTCCACAAGCGTATCTCCTACAGTGGGAAGAAAAATGGCATTGCTAACAAAACGCTGTCTCATGAAACATCATTTTAGCAAAATGGGCAGAGTAGCCGTTTCCAGTTTCTAAGGAAATCCAAGGCTTAGCTTTCAGGAAAATATCAGGTTTCTTTAAGAACCGCTCTTTACTGCGCAAATATTTTTAGATGGGGAATATTAATTGGAATTATCAATTTACACTGTCATTTACAGCGTGTTATTCATATGTAGGGATATAAAAACCTTTCATCTACTTTACGTACTTCTATCTAAGTATTAGCCAATTTTCAGAAAAAAAATATGAAAAAACTTTCAAAACAACCTCCGTATTTGTTCAATAAATTAGTAAGTGCTGTTATAATTCATTTTAGAATAAATTCGTTATGTTACTTCATATGTTAATTCTATGTAATTCTCGTTGTAAATTACCATAATTAATTTTTATTGTTAATAATGTTCGTTATGGTTAACTGTTACTATCTCGTGCTAAACTAGAATCGAGTAGTTCAATAAATAATATGTGCTACAAATCGGGTCACTGACTTATAGCCTGTAACGTTTTTATAAACAGATCTATTATTAATTAAAAAAAAACTAGCATCTGTCAGCTTGTTATAAATTAATGAAATGAAGTTATAATAGGTATGGACAGCCTGAAACATTTTTGCTTCTGAAAGTTGCATTTTCAAATTTCTGATTAGATTTACACCTGTTTTACTTTTATTTATTAGTGAAGCGGCGCCTTTTTAGGAATTCTAACCTCTTTTAGCAAAATAAAAGTGTTAAATGCAAACCCAACAAAAAACAGTAATAGACATTTCTTTCGTGTAACAACGAAATTATTTCTTTCATTGAGATAAACCAAGGTTATACCCTGCACGAAATGTAACTTTTAAATGTACAAAAAAGTAACTATTTGATTGACCAATCGTTGGATGATTTATTATTATAGAAATAGATTTATATTGAAGGCGTTAATTTAATATAATGTTTATGAAATCAGGAACTGAAATATGAAATTTGTGGTTGCTGATGCTAATCAAACATACTTAAAACCGTTTTGTGGTAAGCAACTATTATTATTCATAAGATACCTATTACAAGTTTATAGCGATAGGTAAGTTAATAATAGCAATTCCCGAAACAACAAAAATTATCAATCGCGGTCAAGTTACACGCGTTTCAGCGCACACATATGTTTGCATGTTCATTGTCAACACGGCAAAAACAGAACTGTTATTATTATTACATAAAAAGCTTCAATGATTTTTTCACTTTTGCTTCATTGCATCTACGTAATGCTAAATTACCTTTCCTGTTCACTTTCAATGGTATAAATGTTTATCTTAAAAGATTAGATAGAGAAGCTAAATGCTGTAGTGCAATATTAAATAGACCGTAAATACAAAATTTTTATTACGGAGATAGGCATTCTATGATGTTTGAAAGGGCCCTTGCTCTAGTTTAAAGGGTGCAGTGGGGTGGATGCTGAGTATATAAACTCAACCGAAGAAAATTGTAGCATATTCGATCTCTGCTGTAGAACGAACAGTAAACAACAAAATAAAACCATCAAAATGTTCAAATTGGTAAGTTGGATTAAGGAAATATTTAGTGCAATCAATGTGGATTTAAAGTGACCCCAGTGTTAAAATTTAATTAAAGTGAATTTAAAATTGTTTTGTTTTTAAATTATAGGTAGCCGTATTCGCCATTGTTATTGCCGCCGCCAATGCTGGCATCATCGGCCATGGGGCCGCCATTGCTGTAGCTCCTGCAGCTCATGCTTCTTCTTACGCTAACAGCAACCTGTTGGCTATCCACCCAGCTCCAGTGGCCGTTGCTGCTCATGCTGCTCCAATTGCTGTTGCTGCCGCCCCCGTTGCTGTTGGTATTGGCCATGGTGGTCTTATTGGTCATGGTGGTCTTATTGGTCATGGTGGTCTTATTGGTCATGGTGGACTCATCGGTCATGGTGGTCTTCTTCATTAGAATCTTAGATAGGAAACATCAAATTACATCATCTTACCAGCTGGATTCTCTTCACCGATGTACATATTACACCAATTAAATTAATTCGTCACTAAATTATTTATAAATTATTTTTATGCATGTTTGTTAGTTGGTTGCGTTTGTGAATAAAATAGTGCAAAAATAGTATTTATATTGTTTTATTTCTATTTTTATTAAAAAGTAGAATTATATCAATAGATTCCAATAAGAAAAACTAATAGAAAAAGAATAACAAAAATGTATTAGTTACGATCACCAGGCATACTGTATGCATTTTTTGGAAATATATACCTACATATATTTCATTAATTTACCTCAACAAATTTTTGTTTGAATTAATTACTATTGTTGTCTACTGCCCACAAGAGTCTTTAGCAAATTTAAACTGGTAATTATAATAATTAGCAACTCGCAGTTTTCAAACAAAAAGGTCTTTATAAATGTGGATGGACTCAAATTGGCTAAATTAGCCATAAGAGAAGATAATATTTCTTTCTGAATTTTACCCAAGCAGATATCCTGTATGCATTTTGGAAAACGCTCTATATATCTAGTAACCTTTGATTAATTTTCCACGCCAGACTGTTGTTTGAATTAATTCTTGTTACTGCGCATAAGAGCATGCTTTCAGCAAATTTAAACAGGTAATTATAATAACAGACAACTTTTTTTTTCTTATTCTTATTTTACCCAAGTATATAGTATGTATAAAAATCTAAAAACAAAATCAAAAAACAAATTTTCTACAGACATTTTGACCTCTTTTCTAAGACAAATACACAGTCGATTGCAAATAAAAAGCTTAAAAAAAGAGAGAGTATGCACAAGTCCCGTCCAGACCAATGGTAGGTGTTAAATCCCGTAGCTCATACCGCAGATGAGGTGGATTTAGTGCGAATTTTATAATAACATTACACCCCCTCTACCAAAAGGGAGTTTTTTTCAGAAACTGCCTTACGTTAAAAAACCAAGGCGAAACAGACTCTATGGTTCCAAGCAAAAAAGCCAAAAGAAAATATTACTAAACCCAAAACAAAACTATTGTCCAAACGAAACTCAAGAATGTCCACAATCAATCCTAAACTATACCAAACCATACCAAAGGACAAAACCAAAACCAAAACAAAAGCAAAAACAAAATCGAAATCAAAAACACGAACACAAACAAAACTAAGGCTCTTTTAGGAGGACTAAACGATAATTCACTACACAAAAAAAAGGTTTCGAAAACCAGACGATACTCAAAAGTTCCGGCCAAAGCTGATTATTCCCAAAACCTGACTACTATAAAACAAAAGATAATCGTGATAATGACTCCACACTGACATTGGAAGGCCTATAACGACTCAGCACAAAAGAACTTCGTACTAAACCGGGTTAATTATTTCGCCCACCACGGGCCAAAACGGGTCTAAAACCCAAACGATCGTAAAGATCACCACAAAGGACCTAAAACCCAAAACGACCACAAGGTCACGATACTCCAACCAATGCCGAACAAAAGATAACACAAAAAAACGCGACGAAAATCTTCCTAAAAGCCAAACACGATACTTAACCTAAACTAGAATAAACAAAACGATACAAAAAGAATCTATATGCAAAAGAAACTATATACAAAAGGTCACAATCGGTGTTAATAAAAAAAATCATAACAGTTGACCACAATAAAGTATTGACTTCCCTTCGAATACACCCTACTCAAAGATGTTACCCACCAACCTGCCCAAAATGTACTAAAACGGAAGAAAAACAGGGTTCAGAGAACCCGAGGAGCAAAGATGGAGACGCCCCCTAATCATCCCTAGGAGCGAAGATGGTAAAGCCCTGGATGTCCCGCCAAACTCCCGACCAACCACCCACAAGGTAGTGGAGGAGGATAGCGAAAAAAGTTCAACAAACCCGGGGGCCAAAGATGGAAAAAGGTCCCCTAACTGACTCGACAAGGCGCCTAACCAACCTACCCAAAATTAGAATCCATTAGTACGCTAGAGTCAATGATTCAGCAACGATACCAAAACAAAGTCGATAAACTTCATGCAACAAACACTTCCTCAGGAGAGGGCATTTAACGAATCACGAGATCATCGTATCATGGGATTCCCACAACTCAGAAGGCTAATCACACAACAGTCACAACTCTGAACGATACGTCACTACATGAACTCAAAAACTCATAAGATGTTTGAACCTCAACCAGGCCAAAAGCAACGAAATAAATTCGATTTAGCAGAATACTCATTGTGGTGATAAAAAGATCAAATTAGGATTAAACTACAAGCCCTAGACCCGCTAGAAACCTGTAGATTCTCCAAAGGAGAAACCTTTAGTCAAAATAAAGAGAAAGGGAGATGGACCCTAACAACAAAAAAAAACAACTCAAAAGAGTACAATACAAAATACCAGAAATAGACCTAAAGATGATAAATCCTGAATAACAGACACCTAAAGATCTTGAAACGTCAAAATTCGATACAGAGAGAAAATCTCAAAACGTCACTGGCCTCACACATTGAATAGTTGAAGTCTACAAAGATCACAAAACAAAACAACAGTCAACACTGGCCAAAGGGTACCTAAATGAAATGACCAAAAGCCAAATCAGTCACAACTGTCAAACAGTTCACAAAAGAACTAACAAGTTCACTGAAGAGCTAAATACGGCGACACCGCCAAAATCCGTCACTAAGACAGGACACCAGAAATCACCAACACTGCTAGCGAAGCTATAAAAGCTCCAAGATCCACTAAAAGATAAAATTGGAAAACAAAGTCGGTAGACGGTAAACAAGGTCAGGCCCCAGCACACTGGAGTCCAACAATCTAAAAAGACCTCAAAACAAGATAACCATAAGTCCAAACGGCCAATGGAAGGAATAACCTAGCTCAGCCCTTCTAAATTAAACCAACCAACTAAGTGGCCAACAAATGGACAACAAAATCCGAATCAGCAATACTGCTAAAAGGAAACACTGTAACACAAAAAGACAAAATCGGTAAACAACAATCAGCCAAAGCGGCAGAACCAAGTTGGTCCATAACCAAAACGGCCAAACTAAAGCGGCATATAGCCAAATCGATCCATAACTAAATCTGCACCAAAACAATAATGGCCATTCAAACAACGACGTCATTTAAACAACGAGGCCCTTTAAACAACGAGGCCCCACGTTGGGCGCCAAAAATCTGTAACGGGAAGATGCTCAAAAGTATGCACAAGTCCCGTCCAGACCAATGGTAGATGTTAAATCCCGTAGCTCACGCCGCAGATAGGGTGCATTTAGTGCGAATTTTAAAATAACATTACAGAGAATTCCAACAGATAAGAAAGAGTGATATATGGTTTCAATAAGAAACCAAATCTTAACAACCATATCCAATATTACCAACATGTAGAAGATAGTCTCATAATGTAATTTTGAAAAAGTTTGTAGCAATACGCTTTATAGATTTTTTGATAATAAAAAAGGGACGTACATATAACGTGACTCACACTGTATATCACAACCATTTTTTGTATTTGCACGATGCATAAACTATAGCTGCAGGTCTTTTTTACATCAAATGTAGTTCCGATAAGATTTTATGTACAAACACTACTGACGTATCGAAAATAACGAAATTCTGCTCTAGTTTGCATCATGCAACTTTTTGCCAGCTTTTATACCGAAATAAATGTTTTTGAAGATTGCACCAAATAGTTCATTTATAAAAAATGTCTTTAAGAAAGAGGGAAACAAGCACACAAAGAATTGCAAAGCTAAAATATAATCAACAACCCAATTACTTTTGGTACAATCAAACATTCAAGTAAACAAACACTTGCAGGTTTCACTATTCAATATGCAATTGCAAAATATAGGCACACAAAATGCGTTGTTTGTTGCTTTCTGAAATGTCGCCTTGAATTCCCGAGAAAAAGGGTGTCACTAGTTGTATCAATAATATGTAGATCAAAGTTAGATTAATATAAATCATTTTATTTGGTTTATTGCACACATAAATTAATTAATTTTTCAAAAAAGATTGCCCTACTTTGAAAGGGTGCAGTGGGGGTGAAATATTGACTATATAAGTGTTATCAAACACCACTAAAGACATAATCAATCCTAGCTGTCTAACGAACAGTAACACACTGATAAAAATCATCAAAATGTTCAAATTGGTAAGCCTAATTAATTGTTTTACTGTGAGTGTATCGAAGTGATCCAAAGTGAAGTGAAGTGCATACAGAAGGATTATCATGTGGGACTTGGTAAATTTTTCTTTGTATATTTATAGGTAGCTGTATTCACCATCGTCATCGCCGTCGCCAATGCTGGCATCATCGGCCATGGTGCTGCCATTGCTGTAGCCCCAGTAGCTCATGCTGTTTCTCACCAAAACAATAACCTCCTGGCTGTTCATCCAGTTCCTGTTGCTGTTGCTCATGCTGTTCCTGCAGTAGGTGTCGTTGGAATCGGTATTGGTCACGGAGGACTTGGACTCCATTAAATCCAACCGAATTTGATTTTCTCATATATTCATGCGGTCATTTTATTTATTTGACTTCGCTAAATATTTCTTCATGTTATTTGTCATTGGGTTTGTTAATAAACTGATATGAAAATATCAAAATGGTGTTTCTTTTTATTAAGAAATTATCATCAATACATGTTAAATTAGCAAAAGTTAAAAACACAAGATTTTGTGTAGAAATAACAAGACAATTAGAAAGAGGTCATAGTGTCAGAATATAATCTGAAAATATGAGCGAATATTTTGAGCACTGACTTACGCACTTGATTTTGCTAATGCAAAATGCAAACTATACGTTTGAAAGAATTTAAGAAAACAGTTACATAGAAAACCAAGAACGGTTGACAGTTTTAGTGTTTACTTTTTGTACACAATTGATCAGGTTATTCATTAGTATGTAGTATCGTTTTTGCTAAAGACTACGGATAACAGCGCTAGAAAACGTCAACTTGGTCTAAAAACCTGTAGAGAAAGCAAATAAAGATTGACCAAACCAGTGCTATATTATAATCTTAGATAGACGAATAAAACACAGAAGAAAAAATAGAAAAAACAGAAATTTAGGAAACAAAATATTTTGAGCTAACAAAGCTTATTTCTCACTGTCTCACATATTCTGCTTCAACACCATACATAGAATTACAAAAATTAAGATCCATAAAACTCATATAACTTATTAGACTACTAGGAATGCTATGGGTGCAAGATGGGTAATGACAGAAAATATAAAAATGAAATAAGAAGTTTTTGAGGAGAAAACCCTAAGAAAGGTCTTTGGACGTCTTAACAAAAACGAGATATGGAGACCTACATAGATACAACCACAAACTTTACCAATTGTGTAAAGGACTACCCATTACAGATTTTGTTGTGCTTCACAACTGGCTGGTGAGAAGGGAGAACAATAGCCTGCCAAAAACATCAGGAATTGGAGAAGGTAGTGGCACGTTGTTCCCTTTACAGTCCCTTCACGTTTGAATTGAATGCGAACTTGAAACCCCAAAGGGGCATTAGCCTATAATAACAAAAAATTCTGCTTTGAAGCGGTAACTGTTATGTTTAAAAGCATCATAAGTAGTCATGCAAAATCTCAATTGCTTAGCTTTTTTGGTTCTCTCACTATAGATTTTTCTAGTAAAATTTGGAGGCACCTGAAGTAGGGGAAGCCTGATTTGTTACCAAGAGTAAATATTCGAGACTTGCTTCAATATCTTTTAAAAACTTTACCTTAGCTACCCCACAAGTACATTTATGGAACCAAACTCAATTTTGGCCGGTCTTCAACAATTGTGAGACATTCTAGAATGTAACACTTGTACTCAAACAACTCAAATCTGTGTATTAAGGTTCAGATAGTTTTTTTGATCTGTCTTTTTTACCGGAAAGGAGAGTAGTGACACATGGTACCTGACTAATCAAAGCGGCTTGGTAGTGTTTAAGATCTAGAAAACGA
This sequence comes from Ignelater luminosus, assembly GCA_011009095.1. Taxonomy (NCBI): domain Eukaryota; kingdom Metazoa; phylum Arthropoda; class Insecta; order Coleoptera; family Elateridae; genus Ignelater; species Ignelater luminosus. The sequence goes on along the minus strand of VTPC01090542.1, from coordinate 64,203 downwards.
CGGTGATCAAAAATACCATTTGCTCGTATTGGCGCGATTGGCGTGTTTTTCCAATCTTACGCTGCACAAATTTAGATGAGTTTTCAATTTGAGCTATCTCATGATTGATCATGGTGGCTGTCAAAGATAATGTGTTAGAAAACTGTCTTTGACGAATGTTTAAGGATCTTTCTCAATACTAGCAAAGATAAAAATTCAAATCTGCAAATGGAATACCTTAAATTACTAATTAATTTAAGTTCATCCGAAAAGAAAAGGAACGTTTTTGTCGATTTTAACCGACAATGGGAAAAAATCTGCAACTGGTGGTGAATACCAACATTTATAAGAAAAAAAACTTATCAAAGACATCAAGGTTGACTCCTAATTTAAAAGACCCAGTAACTACAATTTGTTTGCATGCGTTGTGATAGTGGAAGTCGGTAATGCTTACCAGAAAAGTAGGAAATGCGTAAAATGTCACAAAAAAGCCGCTGTCAAAGGTGTCTGTCACTGTCAAGCCGCATGGTGGAGAAGATGTACTAGCCAAATGCCTGTGCCCTGATCACATGAGGAATCCGTGCTTATAGGCAAAATAAATGTTCTGCGAACGGGCACTTCCAAGATCTGCACAAAACGATAGAACTACCGGTATGTAGAAAAGGACAAGAGTCTTGCAACAATAGTTTTTGTATTTATTTTGAAATTTTCCTAAAGTACACTAAAAGTCCACTCACACAACTAACTCAAGTTATTTTATTTCGTTGAGTTTAAGAAAAGGCAACCACGGATGATTTTTTCTACTTACTTAGTCCAAGTAAACGAATAATAGGGCCCAAGAATTATAATAATCATCTTGTTACTAATAAAACAGTAATTAATAGGAATCAAGCAAATTTTACAGAAGAATGTGAGATAGAAAATTAACATTTCTATGTGTAAATATTGCTGTTTATGCTTACTTTAACTTTACTGAATTAATTGTACATAACCGAATTTATTGTCCTCGTATCAAACAATAGAAGTTTATAATTTTATATTATATGTAATAATGAAAGGAGGAATCTAACAATAATAGACAATTGTACCTGGAAAGAGCCCTTGCTCTAGTTTCAGGAGCGCAGTGGGGTGAAGTTTCACTATATAAAAGCCGATACTGAAGACTGGTAGCATATTCCTCAAACATCCAACGTACTACAAACAGTACATAAAAACCTCATCCAGCAGAATGTTTAAATTGGTAAGTTTTATATTAAAAACTGCCTGTGAGCTGTGTAAAAAACGATATTGTGAGAAATAAATTTAAAAAGTGGTTTCTTTCTTATAATCAACTGTGAAGTGATTAGATTTTCTGAAGTTATCAAACTGAAAAAAATCTTTAATTATAGGTAGCTGTATTTGCCATCGTTATCGCTGCAGCCAACGCCGGCATCATTGGTCATGCTGCCCCAGCTGCTTATGCTGTAGCTCCAGTTGCAGCTCATGCTACTTCTTATCAAAATAGTAACTCCATCTCCGTTAACCCAGTTCCAATTGCTGTTGCTCATGCCGCTCCAGTTGCTGCCGCTGTCGCTCCAGTTGCTGCAGTTGCCCATGCCGTTCCAGCTATAGGTGTTGCTGCTGCCCTTCCAGCTGTTGGTTTTGCTCACGGTGGATTGCTTGGACATGGTGGTCTTTACCATTAGATGACCGTCCAGAGCTATTTTTGACTGAACTGTACATACTAACTTATTTATTTTGATTTCACTAAATTTTTTTCTTTTTGCTGTCATTTGTTCTAGTAATAAATTTTTGTAGTAAAATTAGTTTGTGTGTTTTTTCTATTGTAAGATGAAGCAACGCTTTTTTCTGAGTTGAGTATGAGATTACCAATACATGAAATATAGTATAGAGAAATAGAGAAAGAGAGAGAGAGAGAGAGAGAAGAAAAGAGCAGATCAACGCTTGTTTCTAGATAAAAAATATTATATTTTTATGCTAATTGTTGGCCAATCAACTTTGTTTTATACTCTTACCAACAAATTCTTCAACTTTAAAAACCACATCGTTTGCACAAAGCCAAAATTGTCAATTTAGAACTTTCTTCTAAATAACTTTAAATACTTAATTTTTGAATTTTTTGGCCTTTGAATCAAATCTGGGCTTAACCTATCACGGTCACAAACCTGTATGGTAAGTGTTTAAATTTTGTTAAAGCTAAAAACTAGATTGATTTGGTCAAATTCTGTAATTTGTAGGAGTTAGTTAGAGTGTACTATTGAAGATTGATCAGACCCTAGAAATAATAATTTAGAAATCTTTTTTTGACACAAACATATACTATCTGTGGATCAAGTAGTGTAACCATCCAGCTAGTTTTTAATGACCTTGGCCCATATACTTACGCTGAATGCAAATACATATTTTGCGATTTTGATTGCAATTGATAATTAATTTTGACAGGATACTCAATAATACTTCATTGAAACTTTACCTTGATACACCCCGTTTGAGATGTGTATCATTTTTTGCCGACTAAGTCTTGTTTTTGCTCTAATATGTTACATTTTTAAATTTAATAAAAAGTATTCTGAACTTGAAGATCGCAAGGTTCTAGTTGAACGAGCTTAACAACTATAACAATTGAAGGATTTATAAACGGTTTATTTGCACTTCCTTAATTCCACTAATTAGATAAAGAAACTACGATTGTTCAAGCAGGTCACTGTATTAAACAATACAAATTGACAGCTCCACATTACGTGTAATAAAGGACAAATGTATAACAAATCCAATTGCACCTGGAAAGGGCCCTTGTTCTAGTTTAGGCGCGCAGTGGGGTTAAGTTCCACTATATAAGCGCGATACCAACGAACAGTTGCATATTCTTCTAATACTCCACGTACTATAAACATTGCATAAACACATCTATCAAAATGCTTAAATTGGTAAGTCAAGACTACTGTGTAACTTGAAAGTGAAGTGACTTTTTCTCTTGTAAAAGATATAAAATATTTTACTCTACTTAATTTTTAAATACTAAATTAATCAAAATATTGAATTTTTAATTGCAGATAGCTGTATTTGCCATTGCTGTTGCTACTGTCAACGCGGGTATCATAGGTCATGCTGCCCCAGCTGCTATTGCTGTAGCTCCAGTTGCAGCTCATGCCACGTCTTATCAAAACAGTCAATTGGTTTCCGTTAATTCAGTTCCAGTTGCTGTTGCACATGCCGCCCCAGTTGCTGCCGCTGTCGCTCCAGTTGCCGCATTCGCTCATGCTGTTCCAGCTGTAGGTGTTGCCGCTGCCCTTCCAGCTGTTGGTTTTGCTCACGGAGGATTGCTTGGACATGGTGGTCTTTACCATTAAATAACCGTCCAGAGCTATTTTCGACTGAACTGTACATACTAATTTATTTATTTTGGTTTCATTAAATCATTTTCTTTGTACTGTCTTTTGTTCAATTAATAAATTTTTGTAGTAAAATGAGTTTGTGTTTTTTTTATTGTAAGATGAAATAATGTTTTTTTTCTAAGTCGAGTATCGGATTGGCAATACATGGAATATAGTAAAGTGTACGTCAAATAAATTTTAGTTTCATGTATTCCAACTGTTTACCTTTAGCAACGCTTGTCTCTAGATAAGATTAAGATTCTATCAAGATTATTTTAACCTCAAGCAGTATTTTATATTGTATTGTCTTCACTGCTAGTGGTTGGTCAATAAATATTTTTTTATAGGCTTACCACTAAATACTTGACCTTTAGAAACCATATAGTTTGCACAAAGTAAAAATTGTCAATACAGAACTTTTTTCTAAATAACTTTAAAGACCTAATTTTTGAATATTTTGGTCTTTGAATCAAATCTGGCGTTAATCTGTCAGGGTCACAAACCTTATGGTAAGTTTTTAAATTTAATTAAAACTAAACACTGGATTCATCTAATGAAATTCTGTAACTTTGGACAAATTTTATAATTTGTAAAAGCTACTCTAAGATTTATGAGTCCCTAGAAATATTAATTTAAAAATTTCTTTTTGACACAAGTGTATAATTGTCTCTTTGTCTACGGATGAAGTAGTGTAATCACCTAGCTGGTTCTTAATGACCTTGGACCATATGGTTAAGCTAAATTCAATTGCATGTTTTTGCAATGTCGATTACATTTAATAAACGATTTTGACAGATTACTCATTAATGCATTGAAGCTTTATCGTGATACACTTCATTTAGGATATTAAAGCTGTATGTATCATTCTGTGTCTAGACTGATTTTTGTTTTTGCTCTAAAGTGTTACATCTCCAAATACAATAAAAGCTGCTATAAACTTGAAAGTGGCAAGGTTCCAGTTGAATGGGCTTGACAACTACAACAATTAAAGTATTTATAAACGGCCAATTTGCACTTCCTCAATTCTACCAATTAGACTAAACAAACGGGCAGGTTATTGTATCAAACAATACAATTGACAGCTGCATATTATGTGTAATGAAGGACGGATATAGTAATAGTAATAAGTACAATTGCACCTGCATAGAGCCCTTGCTCTAGTTTAGACGCGCAGTGGGGTGAAGTTTCACTATATAAGCGCGATACCAAAGTGCAGTTGCATATTCTTCCAACACTCAACGTACTATAAACATTAAATAAACATATCTATCAAAATGTTCAAATTGGTAAGTGTTGTAAAATCAAGACTGTTATATAACTTGAAAGTGAAGTGCCTTTTTCTCTCGGATGGAAATATAAAAATGTTGTGAAATGTTTTACTTTACTTAATTTTTAAATACTGAATTAATCAGAATGTTAAACTTATAATTGCAGGTAGCTGTATTTGCCATTGCTGTTGCTACTGTCAACGCGGGTATCATAGGCCATGCTGCTCCAGCTGCTATTGCTGTAGCTCCAGTTGCAGCACATGCCACGTCTTATCAAAACAGTCAATTGGTGTCCGTTAATTCAGTTCCAGTTGCTGTTGCTCATGCCGCTCCAGTTGCTGCTGTAGCTCCAGTTGCCGCATTCGCTCATGCTGTTCCAGCTGTTGGTATTGCTCACGGTGGTTTGCTTGGACATGGTGGTCTTTACCATTAAATAACTCACAAGAATTGGTTTTGACCAAATTGTACATAACAAATTATTTATTTAATTTTACTAAATTATTTTCTTTTGCTACTATTTGTTTTGTCAATAAAATCTTGTAAGAAAATAAATTTGTCTTTTCTGTATAAAGTAGTTAAGTACTTAAGATAGTGCTTATATTTTGGCACAGGAGACAAGTATGGATTATATCATCTAGGAAAAAGTCACATAAAAACACATTTAGTATGCATAAAGTTGTGCAAGTTGAGCAAGTTGAGCAAGTTGAACAATGTTTTCTAAATCTAAGTGTGTAGCAGTAAAATCTAAAACTACTCCTCAGTTTGGCAAAACTCCAAAATACTCTTTTGGAGACAAATACAAAATAACAATGCTTACTAAAGAATTTTTTATAGTAACTAATCACCCATTTAAAGCCACAGAAGAGTTCATATACTTTCAATCCCGTGTTAGTGTTATCGTCAAAAATTGAAGAAAATGAAGAAATTCAATTTTTCCTGTGTAACGCTTAAACAAATTTTTGAGATGGATCTTAGTTGGCTTTAAGTGCTTTTAATTTTGAACTCGTCAAGAGTTTTTGGTTGTGTAAGCTTCCTTTTTCTTTTTGGTAAAGGTAAGTTTAGCTTCGACTTGAGCTATGGACTTGAACATCTTCCATCATCCGTAACGGCCCTGATTTGTGTTGGCTAGAAATAAAATTTACTCTTTTAGAAAATGGCAACAATAAGAATAACCAAGCAGCTGCATGTTTTGCCAATTTCAAAAGTTTTTTACAACCAGTGAAATTGTGAGACAGATTTATAAAGATAAGGTACTGTTGTCATGTTTTCTTGCCAGAAACCTAACTATAAGAAAGTAGCCTCCAGGGTAATGAAGTGACACTGTGCCAATCTTATCTCTTCTGGGCAGATTAATCCAATCTGTTGCAAATAGAGACTTATCATATTCAGTCTTGTAGAGTCGGGTATCACCAGCATCTGGGATGGTGCTCTTAATACTTCTAGATTAACATTATTTCTGGTTTGTTGTGCCACTATGACTTCGAGCTCAAATTTCAGTTTCAAAAACATTACTCTAAACCAATAATTCCCAAAATATGCTCTACAGAAAACTAATGCAGCATAGAACCAACAACTCTACATTGTCATTCTGTTGACCAAAGTTTAAATTCAGACTGAAACTTCTATGGCCCATGAGTGTTTTTAGGTCAAATGTGCTTTTCAGATTAATTAAATGACCTCCATAAATTGGAGTCGATTAGATTCCACATGATCACATTTTTAAGCCAGACTTCAATTTTTTCTTCGGTGGATTTTTCCAATTTATAAAATTTCTTTTGCTTAGAACTGTTACTTTTTGGCCTACTATAAAACGAAATGTAATACTCTCATTTGTCTATGATTTTAGTAACTTTGAGTCATTGACGTATTTAGCTCTCTGCAAGTAAATTGTGGGAAGGAGTAGGTCAACCCAAGGATGGTTCGACTCGTATTTATATTTAGCTCCTCTTAAAAGGCTGAGTTCAAAGTCCATAAGCTTAAGCCTTCTTTTGCGCAACTTGTTGAATGACGGGATGACACAGTCCAATACGTTTTGTTGCACTAATAACTCCGATCGGTGGTTGTCGCAAGTGTCTAAACCCGTTTCTACTCCAAAAGGGTTAAAAAAATGCAAACACTTTAACGCTACTTAGCCAGGCTCTGTATTGGTTTTATAAAATTATGATCTTAGTTTTATTTCCAAAGCACTACTTTATACTTATGTGGGATTTTTTTCATTTGCGGTCCTTCTACAGCACATTAAATAACAAAATATGTGAATTTTTATATCTTTTGAGTCTAGGAAAATTTTGTTAAAGCACCAGTTCGTTCTGCAATCGGCTTCCGTTTCTTGCAAAGAAAATAGACAGTTATTAATATTAGAAACATTGAAATTGTGTCAAGCTTTTGCCCAGTGAAAAATAAGAAGATTAATAAGAGTGATAAGTAATTGTTTATTACTTTTTCTTGTTTAACTACTTTCTTACTTTATATCTTTACACAATCATGTGCAAAACTTGAATAAACACTTATTACAGTTTCAAAATTATGAAACTGCTATTCTGTATGACGCCACTATTTCAAATTAATGCTGGTAGATAATATTCCAACAATGGCCGATCACGGTGATACCAATATACTAATAAGTTCTCCTTAAATTGCTTTACTAATACTAGAATTATTGTATATAAAAAACTAAATTTTTGCTGTTCAAAGGCTCACTAGGCAAAATCTGTCTTGTTAAAATTTCATGATCTGAAAAATCTGTTTCCAAGAAACAATTATTTAAACTGGAACGAACTAGGAAATTTGTTCCACCAGTATATCAAGACTGCACAATACTGTGTTCAACCAACTCGATGCAAGTGATAAAATTAATAAAATTGAGCATTTGTTTTAAAAATATTGTTTGTAATTTACTTCTTTTTGGTTTGTTGTTACAAAGACAATACACGTTTAACTAATCTACAAAACTATTTAATTTTTCTACCAAGAAAAAAAACTGTGTGTGGTTACTTATAAGTTTATAACATACTTTCGGAACACAAATGTGGTATACAGGGTGTTTCCTAATGATGGTAAAGAATTTTAATAGATAATTCCTGAGCTAATTATAAGTAGAAAAGTTCATATAAACAAGTGTCCTAAAATACACCCCTTTCCAGATACAGGGTGTTAAAGTTTATAGAAAACAATTGGTTTTTTGTTATATTATTGTTATGCGTTATAATTTTTTTTCATTTTTGGCTCAAGGTTATATCATGTTATTGTAAATTTGATAAGATGACAATTGATGGAAAATTAAATACAGGGGGTTCTGTACTTTTTCGCTAGATAAAGCCTACCCTGCTGTATTTTTTCTGAAAACTGATAACATTTTCCTCTTTTCTATTTAATTTAGAATAAAAAAGAATATTTGTATTTGTCTCCTAAAACGCACTGTTCGTTCCCGAGATAATTAACATAATGTTGGTGAAATGTACGAAACTCTGTTATTACAAGAAAATCTGCAGTTCAAATTATCTCGAGAACTGTGCGTTTTTGGAGACAAATTCAAGAATATTTTTTTATCCTAAATTAAATAGGAAAGTGGGAAATGTTACCAGTTTTTAGGAAAAATACAGTGGCGTAGGATTTATCTGAAGAGAAAATACAGAACTCCCCTGTATCTAAGCCACTGGACATTTTAGGACACTTGTTTATATAAACTTTTTTGCTTATAATTAGCCTATGAATTATCTATTAAAATTCTTTACTATCATTAGGAAACACCCTGTATATTATGCAACTAACAGTATTGTAACTCCAAATTTCCAGGCCAAGGGAAAGGTTTAATTCAGACTTCTCTGAGAAAATGCTTATAAGAAAAATTCATGGTTATTCATCACTTCTAGTGACGACAATGCCCAAAAAGTCACAAATTAAATCTCTCGACATTAGATACGTTGCAGAATGTTAGACATTAAAGGTGTAAATGCCATCGCATTCAAGCAGGTAAATATGAACTAAGGTATATAATAAGTGTGATCTATCGATGAAAATAACGAAATGAAGATTGTGATCAGCTAGAAGATTTCAAGATTTATGTGTATTATTAAAGCAGACAATCATAATCATGTAAAATGACACGACACTATTGACAAATACAGAGTGATTGCAATTGATTGAAGATGGTTTGAATTTCGCGCCGAAGTTTTTCATGTGATAGGTTGGCTATAGTGTGTAAGCGTTTAGAGTCATCCGGGAACAGTGCTGCCAAATTTAGCACTTTAGTGTTATCTTTAACAAAAGGACTCATTTTATTTTCTTAATTAAAATTTCACATTTACAGCATACATCTGGCAACACTGCTCCCGGCTGACCCTGAACGCTTATACACTGTAGCCAACCTACCACCTGGAAAACTTCGGTGCAAAATTCAAACCATCCTCAATCAACTGCAATCACTCAGTATACTTAACCTTTAAGATTGTGTTGTTTTGCAAGATATAATCCTTTTTTTTAACTATAAACGTCTTCATCTTATTCAGAAGGAAATTAGAGAAAATCTAAAATACAGACGGTGACAGTATTTATGTAACACGTAATAGTTTTTAACAGTATTTGTTATGTCCACTTATAATTAGTAAAAGCGTCACTGCCAGGTGATGTCAAAACCTAAACACTAAACTTTTTGAAAGTATCTCAAAACTATCAGAATTTTCATTTCTTTATTTTCATTGGTGAACATATCTAGTAGTACATAATCAATCAATTACCTTTGAAGATCCTATTCATATTAAAGAAGCTTTTTTAAACAAACATGTATGTATGAATTACTTCTTGAGCAGCTCCCAGCAGTTGAAATAATACACATGTAGTAGAACTTTACGAGGGCGGTTTAGTAAGTACCCGTGTTTGACGACAGAAGGCGTTCCTGAGGGAAGTCGGTGTTATCATCGTGTGCTGCCATCTATCAAACGACGGTATAACAAATTGCAGACTGATTGATAGGTTAGTTTGGATTTGACAGCCATTTGAGTAAGACGTGTTTCGTGATTTTAGCTAAGATGGAAAAAGAGCAGTATCGTTCGGTAATTCGCTTTCTGTTTTTGGATGGGAAAAAATGCGAGGAGATAAAAGCAAAGTTGGATGCTATTTATGGGGACACTTCGCCAACTATGACCACAGTTAGATATTGGTTCAACGAATTTAAACGTGGGCGAACATCCGTTTTTGACGAGGAGCGACCAGGACGCCCGGCAGACGTGGTTACCGAGGAAATCATTCAAAAAGTCCACGACATGATTTTCGTTGATCGACGAACGAAAGTGCGTGAAGTAGCAGAGGCCGTAGGTGTGTCGACCGGAACGGCAATTAATATTTTACATGATAAGTTGGCGATGAAAAAATTGTCGGCGCGATGGGTGCCGCGATTGCTAACGGTGGACAACAAGCGGATGCGGCTGTTAACTTCGAAGCAGTGTTTGGAGCAATTTAAGCGAAATCCGAAGGAGTTTTTGCGTCGAGTTGTCACCGTTGATGAAACCTGGATTCATCATTACACACCAGAAACTAAGCAACAATCAAAACAATGGATTTCTCCCGGTGAATCTGCTCCAAAGAAGGCGAAGATGGTTCCATCGGCCGGAAAGGTCATGGCGACGATTTTTTGGGATGCGAACGGCGTCATCCTTATGGGTTTTTTAGAAAAAGGAAGAACGATCACTGGACAATACTACAGTGAGTTATTAGACAGCTTCGACAAAAAATTGAAGGAGACACGGCCGCATTTGGCGAAAAAGAAGGTGCTGTTTCACCACGATAACGCACCAGCACATTCATCCGGAGTTGTGCCGCCAAACTGCATGAATTGCATTATGAATTGCTGCCGCACCCCCCGTATTTACCCGATCTGGCTCCCTGCGACATTTTCTTGTTTCCTAACATGAAGAAATGGCTCGCGGGAAAAAAATTTAGCTCAAACGAGGAAGTCATCGCCGAGATAGAGGCGTATTTTGGAGAGTTCGACAAATCCTATTTTTTGGAGGGGTTAAAAAAATGGCAGGAACGTTGGGAGAAGTGTATATTTCTAAAAGGAGACTGTTAAAAAATAAAAAAAAATTTTTGAAAAAAAATTGTGTCTTCATTTCTAACACGGGTACTTATTGAACCGCCCTCGTACATATACTTTATTTCATATGCGCTGTGGGTGGTTGCTGGTTACTAACTGCTTAGAAATGACAAATGGGGTGCAACGCTACCGTCTTTTGGTAGGAAAAATATTTGAGTTACAAAATAAAAAAACGGTTTTACAATGTATGTAACTGAAAAGTCAACTTCTATAACTTATTGCTGTCCTAGATAAATGCTTCTTTGAAATTCATGGTCTGAAAGTTGCAATTTCCCTTCTTATTAGCTAACGCATAATCACATCTGTTTTGCACCCCTAGAAATGGATTTTGACTCAGTAATATACTAAGTCCGGCAGTTTCCGCTTTTTTGAGTATTTTTGCGTGTGTATGCAAACTCTGTGGTGTTTGTGGGCATTCGGGTCATTGAGAAACCATGGATTCTTGTAGGTTTCCAAGTTTCTACATTTTTGTAAACTCCTGAGTTCTAAATCCTTGGAAGCCTCAGATTTTTGGTAGAACCAAATCTTGGAAGCTCCTATAGTCCTAGCAGTGCTAGCGTGCTGAAAGTTTCTTTTGTAACTTTTTTTACACCCTAAAACCTTCCTAATTCCAGCGAGCCCAAAGTCTCTAACTTTTTTAAATGTATAGCTTTACGTGTAAACAAAAACTTATTTTTTGCACAAGGGACTCATATCTCTACACAGGCATCCTGCTTTTAAATACATTATGAATCGTTGCGCTAATACAAAAGGTCTTGTATGCACCTCAGGGGTGAAGTGTGTTTTTAGTCCTCATGTGACTGTTGTCCTTGGATCACTTCCGCTTTTGATGCATAAATTAGTAAAACTTCTACAAATATCTCCTTCAGTCTCAAGTCCAAAAAGGCAGTTAAAACTGTATTAACAACTTTGCAACTATTTCATTATTTTGTAAAAAAGCTTTCAAAGAATATCCATTTCAGGTGACTTCTTTTCGTTACTATCTTTTGATGTTTAAGAAATTCACTTTCAAAATCTCACGCATGTAGCTACAGTTATGACATTGCGAAATTCTACTGTTCGCCTCTTTTGGCCCTATGAAAGCAAATTTTTCTTTTCTTGTTTAGTAGTTGGTTTTGATGTTCAAGCTTCGTCTTTTCAATTAATAAATGATATCAATTTGATAATTCACTATCCATTCCGGGCAGAGGACGTAAGAAGATTCCTTTTCCTTTGCAAGAAATACAACAACAATTATTCAATGTACTACTTAATGATTGCTATACATTCCAGATATAAAAAATACAAGGTGCATGAATAAATTAATAAGACTAGTAACGTAGCGTTTGATGTAGCAACACTGGAAACTACCGGTTTAGAGGGAAGGTGGGTGAACATCTGATGCTCCGTAAATTCATATAGTTGTCCGTAGGAATTTCTTTCGCAAATCGTTTTTTTTTCTACTGTGTTCTGAAAATGACGTTGTACTATCAGGTTTTGCTTCAGACCTCAGTGCAACAGAAACTTGTGCAAAGCTTCAGCAGACCTATGGACACAATATTTTTTCAAAGGCCTAGGTTGCCAGAAGGTTTGAGGCATTCTCAGGAGGAAGAGAACATTTTGAAGATAAACCTAGCAGCAGAAGGCCTGCGACTCCAAAAACTGGCAAAAATGTTGCCAGAATTTGAGATCTTGTGCATTCTGATCATCGCTCGACAGTAAGAATGATCAGGGAACAGTTGAATTTAACTTACATCACCGGTCATGAGGTTTTGACCAATGGATTTGGGATGAGGAAAATCTGCGTTGAAATGGTTCTGCAAAACCTTTCGGAACCACAAAAGAATAACAGGAAAGACACGCGCTTTGACTTTTTGGAGCAAATTGAAAGTGAATCTCATTTTCTAGAACGTGTCATTATTGGCGACGAGTCTTGAGTCTTTCAGTAGGACTTGGAAACGAAGCGCCATAGCCAGGAATGGCACACTTTAAATTCACCAAGGCTAAAACAACAAGAATGAGAAGGTCGATGATCAAAATCACGCTGATTTGCTTTTTTTATAGCCAGTGAATTGTTTACAAAAACTTTTTTCTCTTTCCAAGGTTGAAAAATTACCTCAAAGAACGTCATTCTGGGACATTAGAAGACATTAAAACTGCCTTAACCGCCAACTGAAAGCAATTTCAGTATCCCAGTTCCGCCACTGCTATGAAGAGTAGAAAAATCGTCTCATTCACTGTTTTCCCAAGGCAATTACTTTGAAGGAGACAGTGTGGAGTTGTAATTTTAATTGAATAAAAAGATTATAAAAGGTTAGTATCATTTCTTTAAGGGATGTTCAAAGCTTTTTACAGATTTTTTTAATATTTCTGATCGTAACCAGAATACGTATCCAAACTTATGCAGCAGACTTAGGAAATACTTTAGCGTTATTATTTTAGTTTAATCTCTGTTAAAAAGTTATCAAGTAAAGTTCAAATTAATTAATTTTGTTTATTGCAAAAAAGCCATTTTACGCCTCCGGCAAACTTGGATCTTCATTTGGTTGGGTTCTAGTTCACGTAGGTTTGGTCTAGCAAATTTCCCATGTTCAATGTAAATTGACAAAAGCTTCTTTGACTTATGTAGGCCTTCTAATAAAATTTTCTTCTTAAGGACTTAATCATCATTAACATCTTACACTAATTTGTTTAGAGATTAATCTCCATAAATATTTATAACTAATGTATTTAGTGTATAGGTGTTTAGGTAGGTTAGATCTTGATGTTCAAATGCTTTTATGTCGTCCTGACAAAATAGTTACTTCTGTATCTTTGATTTGCAATGGATATGCCACAAAAGGGTTGCAGTTACGTTAAGAAAATTCAGAATGTCGAGATTTTTCACGAAACACTTTGGTATCAACAAATCATTATATATCACTCACCAATCACTAATAAGAAATCGGGAAAGGGGTCATCATAGGTTCTGCAGTAACCAACAGATACGTAACACTTACTGATTGATCTTCGCAGCTTTATCTTCTAATTCGTTTTCAGGTCATCAAATGTATTCATTTTAATTACTGGAAAACACTTGAGTTTTCCCTACTTTTTTTTTAATTTGACAATAAAACGTTTTTGTATCCAAGGTATCCAATGAAAAAAAGAGTTTGCAAACGAGCACGATCAAAGCCATTTATAGTGGATCAGAATTGGTCATTTACCATAAAAACAGTCTCGTCTCGATAATACGTTTTGTTTTGGAGATAAATAGCAAAAAGGCACATTTTCTAATTAAAGGGATTAGGGAGGTGAAAAAAAGATCGACCTTCACGTGCACGTCCTACCTCATTTGAATCTCACGTCGATCGATGATATGGTAATTTTGGCAATTTTTTGAAATTGATCAAAATCAGCAAAAGTGTTTTGTTTTCAACAGAAAACTATTCCATAAAAAGTAACAAATCCGTAAACGCTACTTTCCTGTTTTTTTCTAGTATAGGAGAGGAAATTTCCACAGTTGGATTTCAGGCCGAAAGAGCTTGATCAAGAGTTTGGTAGTGGAAGCCGATAGAAGGCTCATAAATGTTTTAATAAAAATCAAAATAGAATGTTTAATATTAGAAACGAAGTAGTTATGGACAAGTTAAACAATTTATTAGTGCTTTTAGTTAAAATATCAATATCAAAGTTTAGTTAATAGTTCTAAATTAGACCCTTTTGAATTTCAGTAGATAATTTAATAAAAAGTATTACACTTACCTAGTAGATATGTTGAAAGTCAGTTGCACTTAAATTTACATCACAGATGAAAGTTTAATCAAAACATTGCAAAGTGTCAAAATTTATTGCATTTTCATTCACTATCTTTTGCACTTTTATTGAATTTATCAAGATGCGCCTAATAAGGTTAAGTGAAAGCTTACAAACGGTTGTAAAGTAAAGCTTTACATCACCATAGATTTTTTCTGGGAAACTCGTCTATTTCTGGTAAGAGAAATTCTCCGGTATCATAAAACTTTTGATTTAATTCTCACAGTAAAATCACTACACTTTTGTTATTACACTTATCAAAACTTTTTCTTCCATGTAATACACTTACACATTTATTTTTAATACACAATAAGTGATTAATATTTTATTATTGCCGAAACAATAGGAAAAATTTGTATTTTTACGTTCTTGATTGAAATCTCACTAATGTTCTTTACTTAACTTAATAACAAAATTAGAAAAACTTTTATTGAAAGTTAAGGTACTTGAGCTGAACTTCAACCTTTGCTAGTGCACACATTATACGTCACTAGTCACAATCAAAATATTCTTTACGCACATACTGAATGAAATTTACATTTAAATATAATTTTTTTCGTTTCAGAATTTTGAAAATTGAAAATTGAAAATTGAAATAACTTTGGTGGTTCAATGTTTCCAGCAATGGATAATCTTAAGATCACTAAATTTACCAATGATTTGGTAAGCACACTAAATAAATTCACTTGAAATTAAAATAAAACAAAATAATTCATTTAACTCTTTTTATTAACGAATCGGTAAAAAAAACATAAATTAATTTTGTGAAAATAAATAGTTGATGTGGAAAGTGAAGATTCAAGTGAAGTTCAGTTTAATTAGAGCCACCGGATGAGCCTCCGTGATGGTGATGGACAATTTCGGCCTTAACGGGATGCTTAGCTATCAAATGGCTGTTTTGGTAAGATTCGGGATGGTGATGATGATGACCACCAGAGCCTCCAGAAGATCCACCACCGGAACCGCCGGAACCTTGAGCGCTAACAGCGCACACAATAAGGGCAAGTACAAGTACCTATAAATTTTATTTAAATAAATAATTCGTTAACAATGTAATTACATAATAATTACTAATTGAATACAAATTAATCATAAATATGTAATTTTACCGTTTTGAACATTTTGATAGTTTTGCTGTTTGTTCACTGTGTGTTTGTTTAGAAGTCGAAACTGGATATACTGAAGTTTCGTTGGTGGAGCATAATTATATACTCAAATCCACTCTACCGCAACCCCAAAATGGAACAAGGGCTTTATTATAATTTCATATACTTTTGTCTACACTCACTTTGTAAAAGTATCAAATTTAAAACTGCCAATTATTGACAGTGATCTAATTGCATTATTTAATAACGCACTTTTTCTCATACGTTCAAGGTAGCGTTACATAAGACAAAAACACACATTTTTTGCTTATTAACATATTTTGCAAGTGGATATTAATTAGAAATTTACAGAGTTTGTAATAATATTTCAATCTAATGGAAATGAAATTGTAGGAATTAGTTTGGAGCCGTTCAAAATGACTAATCTGAAGCTTAACGTACATAGTCCTAGTGTTTACGTTTACAAAATATGAAATTTACATATTATATTGATCTAATTAATTTACAAAAATAACAATTTCACAAGACTGACATTATATTGGTATGTACATCGGAAACTTACTTCTACAATCCATCTTTTGAATTATTGGTAGATTGCAACAAATTCAAATGATTTTTATTAACGTCGCAATTACAGTTACAAATCATAATTAGAAAATTTTTTATTTTTAATAAGCGCCCACTTGCAAAATAATTTATAATGCGCATTAACGAAAAAAAGTTCTGTATTTGTCTTATGTAACATTGCCTTGCAGTATACGTGAAAAAAGCCTCATTAAATACATAATGCAATTAGAGCAGTGTCAATAATCTCTAGCCTAATATTTGATACTTTTATAAAGTGAGTGTAAAGACAAAAATGGATCAAAATATGTCAAAGCCCTTGTTCCATTTTGGGGTTGCAGTGGAGTGGATTGCAGGTATATAATTATCTTCCACCATCAGAAACTTCAACACATTCAATTTACTTGTCAACCATACAGTAAACTTACCAAGATGTTCAAATTTGTACGTTGAAAGTTACTTTAATTACTCTAATTTCTAAACGTATTCAAATTTATAGGTAATTGTACTTGCCCTCGTTGTGTGCGCTGTTAGCGCTCAAGGTTCCGGCGGTTCCGGTGGTGGATCTTCTGGAGGCTCCGGTGGTCATCATCATCATCACCATCCCGAATCCTACCAAAACAACCATTTGATAGCTAAACATCCCGTTAAGGCTGAAATTGTCCATCATCATCACGGAGGATCATCCGGTGGTTCTAACTAAACACAATAATTTTTTTTGTTGTTCAATTTTTATTTACCAGAAATTCTCATGTTCCATCAAAATTATTTATTTGCACAAAACCATTTTGTATTACACCACTGATTTATTAATAAAGAAGATAAGCAGTTTAATTGAGTTTTGCTTTAATTAAAACTGCGTGGAAAAATTTTCCACGATAAAAAACCCAATATCAACTCAATACTTTCAAGAATCAAGTTGATAGATTTTCTGCCCATTTACAGTGAAAGATCATTAAATTACTACTAATTGTGAATAGAGAATTTGATTTTGGTATGACATATGGTTAGTACACTAATTTCTTTGTAAAGAATTAATGACAAACTCTATTCAGTATGAATAGTACAGCATCCTGATCTAATTGAGGTCAATGCACTGGTAACACACAATGGATTGTTCATTGTTACAGTTACATTCTAGACTGTACAGGGTATTTCGAAAAATAGTGTCAGATACAGTCGGAATTTATTTAAATGGGACATCCTGTATATTTCAATATTTTCTTATTTACTATTCAGTGCTGATTACAGAGATATAGTTTAATTATACTAGGGTTAATTGAGAAGAAGTTTAATGATTTTGCGCAACAAATGATCAAAGAACGTTAAAACTGTTAGATGTTTATTTGTAATAATAACATTTAAAGATGTTTCACAAAAAAAATTGAATAATGTTGCAACTGTTTAGTTTTTAACCCCTGTGATACTAAATCAGTGTAATCAGCATTAGTAAAGAAATAAAAAAAATAGCAAAATATACTGAGCGTTTTATTTAAAAAAAATTGATATTCATAACATTATGATTTTTATTCCCAAGAAACCATTAAAGCAATAAAATATTGAATGTGCAACTTTTACTGCCTTTTCTCAAATAACACCCTGTGTACAGGCAATGGTTCTACGCAACTGTTTCCACTAACCTTACATCTTTTTACACACAGCTGCATCAAAAATGTTTGTTTACGTGCATCTTAGTCAGCGTGAACTGTAAATTTGGTTTTACGTCCGGTGGAGGGCAAAACTAGCAAAAGCCCGGTAGACTATAAATTTATGTATAGAGGGCCTAAAAAAACGTTTACGCTATACGCTATCTAATAATTGATATTCTCAAAAATGACTCCAAAAATCCCAGTCGTATATTTTGACTCAGTTGTGCGTAAAACGTTGTACTTATCTCAGATCAAAAAATGAATAAGTTCGTTGGCGGACGTAATCTTTCTGTTTTGGCCATTTATACATAAATATTTAATAGCGAAAATACGCTATCTTCCAGTTAGAGATCGACAGATTGTTGGTGTAAGAGGTCTTGGTAACTAACCTAGTTTCTGAAATACAACAATTATCCAAAGACAGACTAATATTAGACTTTGATCATTTTGGCACGACCATTTAGGAATAATACTGCTCATACAATAATTATGTTTGATAAAGTTGTCCACAAGTACTATACTAGAGAAGCAGTAAGTTGACACGAAAAATCAATATTTGATTATATTTTTTATTGCCCACACACCATTTTATTTTTCATAATTTTTTCAGATGCCAAAAACAGAAGAAGATGCTATGGGAAGAAATTTATTAGAAAACTTTTTACAAAACAGAATTTAGTAGAGAACATCCTGATTGAACAACAAACACATAATAAGAAATTCAAACTTAAAAAGATGGAGTCCAACAAAATTTTGAGAAAGAGGTTTTAAGGCATATAGCCGAAAACGGAGTTGGGTTGGCAAACAGTTCGTTAGAAGAGATACAAAAAGTTTTCAAAAATACTCTCTTACTGGTTGTAGAAAGGTCTGTGATTGACACTACAAACAAAGAATTAAAAGAAAAGGTCAATTATAGAGAAAAACTAAAAAAAATATTTCAGTAGTTAAACAGAAATCGCAAGAGAAATGAAACTAAATTATAATAAATAAAAACCAGAAGTTATTCTGTAAAAATTTTGAATCCTAGATAAAAGAGAAAGAAATAAAATGGAACTGGAAACGGTATGGAAATCGTAGAAATATAGAAACAACATTTTGACGTACAAAATTCAGGAAAACCTTAGAGCAGTATACCCTAGATGTGCAAACAAAGATGTAATTGAACATACAAGAGTCATTTTAAATCTAGAATTTGAAAAGGTATTTGAGAAAATCAAATACGAAAAAGCAGCTGGGCATCCAAATATTTAAGAAAACCTGAAGCACAAGCAGTATCCCAAAATTGGAGAATTGTTGTTATTATTACTACTCTACATAATACTATAAAGAGCAATAACAGAGTGTATAGCAACTATAGATAACGAAATGAAACTACGGCAACAAGCTGAAGCAACTTTAGCACTTTATTAAATTTTCAACACAAATTTAGGTCGAACAGAGGCACACAAAATGCAATACTCATTCTCAGACAAATCTCAGAAAAAAATTGAATTCTCCAAAGAAGCCTTTAATAAGGTATCATGGAAGCAAATCACACTTTCGCTTGAGTGCGAATATGTAAGTAAAGACCTAGCTTTTAAGACAACTGCAGGAGTGAGGCAAGGAAATATCTTTCCTCTCTTACTGTTTACCTTCGTCATGAATGAAGTCGTCAAAAACTGTTAAGAGCAAACGCAGGGTGTACACGTGGGATATTGAAAGAAATTTAGTTATAAGGCAAGCACTAAAGCAACATTGTAACAGGCGAATCAAGTTGGCAAATTTCAACATACGGCGATGAGTCATGGAATCTCACTGAGACGCACAACAAGTAGTCTCAGACTACAGAAATGAGATACCTTAAAAAACTGTCAATAAATCTAAAATAGACTGTATTAGGAATAAGAATACTAGAAAAACAAAAGAAACCCAGCAATGGAATAGACATGTATGTCGGATGGGGATAATACGCTACCAAGATAACTATGGTAGGCAAGAACTAAAAACAGTAAAACACCAAACAAATTCAGAACCAAATGGATGAACAATATTCAAAACGCTGCAGCAAAGAAATAAATCAATCGAAAACGTAACACAAATTGTATAAGATAAATACTGCTGGAGACTCTTTTGCACCTCGACACTTGCATGGTAGGTAAAAGAGATTTAAAGTTACAATGGGGAAAAAACCAGTTCACCTGATAATGAAAGCATTGTAAAATTTGACGAGAAGCTTTCTTCTTGAAAGTTGACTTTTGCTGACAAAATTTGAACACATTGGAGCATTGCACTTGAGAAATCCTTCAAACCTGAATCTCCAAAGGCATTACTTTACGTAGCAATTGTATGGCAAAGCATGAACTATGCTTTAATGACAAAATTCTTGCAATTTTTTACTATTTCGTCAAATGGGAAGAATCTGACATCACCCTTTTCTTTATTTAGCACAAATTCAATTTTGGACTGTTTTCAAACCACATAATGAGCAACAGAAAAATGTTGATAGTGAAATATATTGAAGATGATCGTTGAAGAAAGGTCTGTCAGAAAAGGAATTTCAAGATAGATAACAATGATTCCAGATACAAATTAATGAAGTCCGTATACGAATACCCTAGTTTAATATAAATCACGCGTTTAGTTCGTATCTAAAAATCACAAAGAGAAATAAATCAAGAACAATCGAATTATATAAACAAAAATAAATTTATAACACACAGTAGGTCAACGTACTATTTACAATAAGCGTAATGAGGCATAAAACATTCTAATCTGAAACCTATAATAGAATTATCAAATGCTAATTTCATCTGTTAGCATGTCCAACATAGCGAATTATTTCTACTTTAACGGATTGTAAATACTAACGAATGTTACTATTTCTCTGCTGCAAACCTTTAGATTTTATAAATTTTGCAAAGTATCGTCAATTTTAAAGCTAAATATGAAACAAAATTTAAATATTATTTGTCGTCTTTATTAACAAACCAATAATGGAATACAAAATGATCTTGTGCAAATAAATAGTTTAAATGAAACATGAAAATTTCTATTCATTGTTATGTTTAATTAGAACCACCCGTTCCACTAGATCCTCCGTGATGGTGATGAACAATTTCAGCTTTAACAGGATGTATTGCTACCAAATGGTTATTTTGGTAAGATTCGGGATGGTGATGATGACCCCCAGAACCACCAGAAGATCCAGTATTGGAACCAGAACTGTGGGAAATAGTTCCAGCGTTAACAGCGACAACGATAAGGGCGAAAACTGTTACCTGTAAATATTAACAAATTTAGTATCTACACAGTCACTAATTCTTTGTTTG
>VTPC01090542.1:27731-42690 GCA_011009095.1 Ignelater luminosus | reverse complement strand
AATGATTTTGCGCAACAAATGATCAAAGAACGTTAAAACTGTTAGATTTTTATTTGTAATAATAACATTTAAAGACGTTTCACAAAAAAAAAATTGAATAATGTTGCAACTGTTTAGTTTTTAACCCCTGTGATACTAAATCAGTGTAATCAGCATTAGTAAAGAAATAAAAAAAATAGCAAAATATACTGAGCGTTTTATTTAAAAAAAATTGATATTCATAACATTATGATTTTTATTCCCAAGAAACCATAAAAGCAATAAAAGAATGAATGTGTAACTTTTACTGCCTTTCTTCAAATAACACCCTGTGTACAGTCAATGGTTCTACGCAACTGTTTTCACTAACATCACATCTTTTTACACACAGCTGTATCAAAAATGTTTGTTTACGTGCATCTTAGTTAGCGTGAACTGTAAATTTGGTTTTACGTCCGGTGGAGGGCAAAACTAGCAAAAGCCCGGTAGACTATAAATTTATATATAGAGGGCCTAAAAAAACGTTTACGCTATACGCTATCTAATAATTGATGTTCTCAAAAATGACTCCAAAAATCTCAGTGGTATATTTTGACTCAGTTGTGCGTAAAACGTACTTATCTCAGATCAAAAAATGAATAAGTTCGTTGGCGGGCGTAATCTTTCTGTTTTGGCCATTTATACATAAATATTTAAATACTACACCTCTAGCGAAAATACGCTATCTTCCAGTTAGAGATCGATATATTGTTGGTGTAAGAGGTCTTGGTAACTAACCTAATTTCTGAAATACAACAATTATCCAAAGACAGACTAATATTAGACTTTAATCATTTTGGCACGACCATTTAGGAATAATGCTGCTCATACAATAATTATGTTTGATAAAGTTGTCCACAAGTACTATACTAGAGAAGCAGTAAATTGACAGGAAAAATCAATATTTGATTATATTTTTGTGCCCACACATCATTTTATTTTTCATAATCTTTTTAAGATGCCAAAAACAGAAGAAGATGCTATGGGAAGTAATTTATTAGAAAACTTTTTACAAAATAGAATTTAGTAGAGAACATCCTGATTAAACAACAAACAGATAATAAGAAATTCAAACTTAAAAAGATGGAGTCCAACAAAACAAGAAAGAGGTTGTAAGGCATATAGCCGAAAACGGAGTTGGGTTGGCAAACAGTTCGTTATTCTGTAAAACTTTTGAATCCTAGCTGAAAGAAAAAGGAATAAAATGGAACTGAAACCGATATGAAAATCATACAGAGATAGAAACAACGTTTTGACGTACGAAATTCAGGAAAACCTTAGAATAGTATACCCTAGATGTGCAAACAAAGATTTAATTGAACATACAAGAGTCATTTTAAATCTAGAATTTGAAAAGGTATTTGAGAAGATCAAATACGAAAAAGCAGCTGGGCATCCAAATATTTAAGAAAACTTGAAGCACAAGCAGTATCCCAAAATTGGAGAATTGTTGTTATTATTACTACTCTGCATAATACTATAAAGAGCGATAACAGAGTGTATAGCAACTATAGATAACGAAATGAAACTACGGCAACAAGCTGAAACAACTTTAGCACTTTATTAAATTTTCAACACAAATTTAGGTCGAACAGAGGCACACAAAATGCAATACTCATTCTCAGACAAATCTCAGAAAAAAATTGAATTTTCGAAAGAAGCCTTAAATAAGGTATCATGGAAGCAAATCACACTTTCGCTTGAGTGCGAATATGTAACTAAAGACCTAGCTTTTAAAACAGCTGCAGGAGTGAGGTAAGGAAATATCCTTCCTCTCTTACTGTTTACCTTCGTCATGAATGAAGTCGTCAAAAACTGTTAAGAGCAAATTCAGGGTGTACACGTGGGATATTGAAAGATAAATTCGGTTACAAGGCAAGCACTAAAGCAACATTGTAACAGGCGAACCAAGTTGGCAAATTTCAACATACGGCGTTGAGTCATGGAATCTTACTGAGACGCACAACAAGTAGTCTCAGACTACAGAAATTAAATACCTTAAAAAACTGTCAATAAATCTAAAATAGACTGTATTAGGAATAAGAATACTAGAAAAACAAAAGATACTCAGCAATGGAATAGACATGTATGTCGGATGGGAATAATACGCTACTAAGATAACTATGGTAGGCAAGAACTAAAAACAGTAGAACACCAAACAAATTCAGAACCAAATGGATGAACAATATTCAAAACGCTGCAGCAAAGAAATAAATCAATCGAAAACGTAACACAAATTGTAGAAGATAAATACTGCTGGCGACTCTTTTGCACCTCGACACTTGCATGGTAGGTAAAAGAGATTTAAAGTTCCTATCTAAAAATCACAAAGAGAAATAAATTAAGAACAATCGAATTATATAAACAAAAATAAATTTATAACACACAGTAGGTCAACGTACTATTTAAAATAAGCGTAATGAGGCATAAAACATTCTAATCTAAAACCTATAACAGAATTATCAGATGCCAATTTCGTCTGTTAGCATGTCCAACATACCGAATTATATCTACTTTAACGGATTGTAAATACTAACGAATGTTACTATTTCTCTGCTGCCAACCTTTAGATTTTATAAATTTTGCAAAGTATCGTCAATTTTAAAGCTAAATATGAAACAAAATTCAAATATTATTTGTCGTCTTTATTAACAAACCAATAATGGAATACAAAATGATCTTGTGCAAATAAATAGTTTAAATGAAACATGAAAATTTCTATTCATTGTTATGTTTAATTAGAACCACCCGTTCCACTAGATCCTCCGTGATGGTGATGAACAATTTCAGCTTTAACAGGATGTATTGCTACCAAATGGTTATTTTGGTAAGATTCGGGATGGTGATGATGACCCCCAGAACCACCAGAAGATCCAGTATTGGAACCAGAACTGTGGGAAATAGTTCCAGCGTTAACAGCGACAACGATAAGGGCGAAAACTGTTACCTGTAAATATTAACAAATTTAGTATCTACACAGTCACTAATTCTTTGTTTGAACATACCAATTTGAACATTTTGGTTAAGTCTTTTAAGCTTGGCAGATGAAACTGACTATACTTAGGTCTTCGTTTGAGAAATATTTTATATACCTACAACCCACCCCACTACATCCCTTAATTAAATGGAACAAGGGCTATGTTAAAATTCAATCTATTCTTATACTTACGCTCACTTCGCAAAAGTATCAAATATAAAATGGACAAATGGCTTTGATCCAATTGCATTACTTAATTTTTTTTGTACATATACAAGGTAAAATTACATAAGACAAAAGCGCTAATTTTTTATACCTTCAATGAATATGTGAAATTATTTTGCAAGCCGGTACTAATTAAAAATTATAATTTAATTTATTATATTTTAATTCTAAATTTAAATAGCTTCTGATCTTGTACATAGATTTTTATTGATTTTAATGAAGAATCTATAATTGCACATTTTCTACTCTTTGCATATCCTTATCGAAAGTCAAGGTCGCTCACAAAATACTGATTTAACATTGTGATAAACAGCTACACAGGTCTTAATTTATTTTTGCTCCTAAAGAAAGTGATGAAAAACAGTTGGTATCAGAAGCAAAAATAAAAACTCTCAAGTAGTTGTGATAAAGATAGAACACTAAATAGTCTTCTGTGATGATGGCTCAGATGTATTGATGACCAAGCCAAACTGGGCTAA
Source organism: Ignelater luminosus (assembly GCA_011009095.1). Taxonomy (NCBI): domain Eukaryota; kingdom Metazoa; phylum Arthropoda; class Insecta; order Coleoptera; family Elateridae; genus Ignelater; species Ignelater luminosus. The sequence goes on along the minus strand of VTPC01090542.1, from coordinate 38,991 downwards.
CAGACAAAGTCAACTTGACAGACTAAAAACGTGACGGTGAAAGTTTTCAGAACTGACACAGTCAGTCACACCTTAATGCAAACTGTGCCAAACTTGGTTTTGCCCTTATGGACTATAGATGTCAACAAACGGAAAAGAAAATGAAGGCATCCAGAATAACTGGAATTTTACAATGCCCGGTAAGTTATTCAATTCATATCGATGTTGCTTCGTTGGCAAACTCAGGGAGTTGAATCTATTACGTCAAAGGTCAAATTGCCATGTCTTCCTTGTTTGTTTACCAGTCGTCTAACAACGAACTATATCAGATGGTCAACAATTAATTTCCGACCAAAGTCAGACAAAAGTAGCTAAAATGATGGGAAAGCAGAAAAGATGATGGAATATCTTCAGATTATGGATCAATTGATGGACAAGAATTTTAAATTTGTCAAATTAAATTGTAACAAGCCTAACGATTATACTGAAAAAGGTTCGTCTCAAACGACATGGTACCTTTCTCACTTCAATTCTACAAATCACAACAATCCAGCTTTTGCTTTGTGTTTTGTTGTGCTGCAAAGAGGAGTTTGCCTCAAGTATATCTTACTGAAAAGCCTAATTTTTTGACTACTTTTGTTTTGGTCTTCATAAAGTTCTATGAGAAAAATGTTGGCATGACGTGAATTTAAAGTGAATGTGTCAAGGAATAAGAACAGATGTCCAAATGTTTACGTAATAATTTGTTTTTTATACTAGATCCTTCATCCAGAATTTTGCCCAGTTTCTGATATCATTCTTGCCAGTCAGTCATTTTTTTGGACTAAGTTGCAACAGCAGAAGAAGAATCTACTGAAATAAACAAAACGCCAAGAAAATTTATGCCACAGTTAGATTCTCGATTTAACATTAGCTTTGCAGCCTACTGAAGTTCTATAAAGACGCAGTAGGGGCAGTTTGCAGTTCTAAAGTTAAATTTTCACCTAAACTGACCTTACTTATTTTGTAAGTTGCACATAGATTTCTTTTTGACCTTCAAATTGGAGACTTTCAGGTTTAATCAAAAATGTCTTTCCTAAACTGTAAGACTAAACGCAAGAAAATATTGAAATTTGCTTCATACGTCATTAAGCAGTGAAACTCAATTTTCAAGAGACAAAAGAATTTGTAAACGATAGCATCAAGATGAAAAACCTTCCAGATTGTACAACTAGAACACTAAATAGATCTGTCTATTTCAAGATTTAAAAGTTGGTAAAAATAACTTTTTGCTGTTAATAAAAACTTCAACATTTTCTTCATTTCTGTTTTATTAATTAACAAATTAATCAGAAACTACAAATCAACTCTGTGAAAATAAATAATTTAAATTAAAAAAAAAAAATTTAAGTCAAAGAAATTAATTTATGGTAATCAGTCTTAATGATGTGAACCGCCTTGACCAGAACCGCCTGCTCCTCCTGATCCTCCGTGAATATCGTGATGAACTACCACATCAGCAGGATGCTTAGCTATCAAATGATTATTTTGGTAAGATTCAGGGTGGTGATGATGACCTCCAGAGCCTCCAGAAGATCCACCATTCGAACCAGAACCATGATATACAGTACCGGCATTAACGGCAGCAATCACAATGGCACATACAACCACCTAAAAATTTCAAAAATAATTTTAGTTTATGTACTTACTAAACTTCATATATGAACTTACAAATTTAAACATTTTAATTGTATTCTTTGTTTGATTACTGTATGTTTAACAGTTGAAGCTGAATATGTTTGATTTGTCAGTGGTACATAATTTTATACCCACAAACCACTCTATTACTGCAACCCTTAAATAGAACAAGGGCTTTATCAAAATTTGATTTACTTTTTTGGCTCTACACTCACTTTACAAAGTGCCGAATAAAACGATACCAATTATTGACTTTGATCTAAATACATTAGTAATTGATGCACTTTTTTTATACGTTCAAGGTAATATTATATAATGCAAATTTTTTTTATAACTTAACGTGCATATGAGAATATTTAGCACGTGGATACTAATTAAAAATTTACTAATTCTACATTTAATTATTTAATTATTAGAAACAAACAGAATCTGAGATAAAATATGTGATGTTATCATCGGAAAAACATTTATTCTTTACTGAAATTTACTAGGTAAATATACAATGAGCGACAAAAGTAAGGAACAAGTTAGATTGATTTAAAATATTTTTTTGCAAAAATCCTCAAACGGGATACGATATCTAAGTCGACATCAATTTTCTAATAGCGAGATCATCATCTTTCAATGACTCCCCTTGTGTATTTCACAGATAAAAATACAGAATTTTTTTTATTTCAACGATATAGTAAAATAGTGTCGTTATGTTACTAAAAAACGTACAGAATTCAAAATTATTTTTAACTATACAAAGGGTAGCATTTTTTGATCATTTCGAGTTTAACTACGCCATCCTCTCGCTACAGATCGTCGCACTAGTGACTCTTAAAAAAAGCTATCATGAGTAATTGATGAAAACAGTTGCGGTACGCCATATAGGTTACAGTCAAAAACGTAAACAATTAAGATTTTATTTATAATTTCCAACAAAGAACAAAAAAGTTAGTAAACTAAAACTGTCAGTTTTAGATCCTAGACAACTCGAATCAACCAAGCTAAATTAAAACAAGCCAGAGCACTTAATGATATTTTAGCAAGAATTTAAATAATTCTATACAACCAAAATACTTAAATAGTCCACTGCACTGGTTCAAAATACCTATCGATCGTAAATGTCTTGCTGATCAAAAATTTCAGTCTAGACTAATGAAGTTTGAATCACGGATAAAAACCTCTTCTCTGTAGATTTTTCAGTGGTGACTGTTAACATTAACGTTCTAGGTACCAATGTTTTACACCAAGTATAGTAGTTCAACTCAACAAAATCAAGAGAAAGAACATTGAAATGTCTTGGGCAGATGTAACTCTGAGCTAGTCCAAAAATTCCAGTTTACTCAAAAAATTCAAACGTTTAGACTTTTAAAAAGGTACGCAAGAGCCAGACTCAAACAAATGACCAGTAATGCCTCTACGATGACGTTTAAAGTCTCTATTAATTCTAATTTTGATGTTATGTTGTCCAAAGACGATATATTAGTGAATGCGTAGCTGTATGAACTTTTTTCTTTATTTTAATAAGTCGTACATGTGGTATAAATAACTTAAAAAAAGTTATTTTCACCTCACCACAGCAACACCAGCGGAGTAGAAGTCTTACTTCAAAGCAACTAATGATCTTAGTTCCAAAACATTTCATTTCGAGCACTCTAAGAAAACACGGCCCTTGATAACACTTTACTAGCTACAAGATAACTTTATTGCTTGGGATCACCAATCAAGTCAATCTGACACCAGGTTGGGTAGCTTAATGTGGTGTTTGAAGCTGCTACATTTGATTGTTGATAATGTAAAGCTTCGTGTTGCCTACTCATCGCTCTGTAGGGTTTGTCTCGTTTCCCTCAAAAGAATACTTGTGGGTTTGTTTGAGCATCTAGAGAACAACTCGAACCCTGATCAGAATTCAGGAACTGGCACTCCTGGTGATCATTATCGCTGTTCCAAGTAGCAGACTCGGTGCTGCCAGGTGCCTGCGTCGTACCTGCTCTACTGATGGTGACGGCTGTGCTTGACCAACGTTCCATGCCCCGCGTATTGGGATATCGTTTCCACATAACAAGTAACTTGATGAGGTACCAGCCTTGCGTCGTCGGCGGAGCTTTATGACGTTGGCTGTGTTGGTGGTTGGAGTTGATCCGGAGCAAACGGATACGGATCGCTGCTCTGCTTTAGTTTTGTTATGGTAAAAAAGCTCTTTCTGCGGCGTCGGACAGCTGGTTCGCTTTTCTGGGCAGTGTTCAATATCAAAAGTGTAATCTAAATCTCTAGAAATCATCTTGTTAGTTTGGACTCCATTTCCACCTGAATTTGGTAGATAGGAAACCGATGATCGGGACTGTAAAAGCGGTGAAGTTTTAAACGCAGTCTTGCAATTAATTGCTTGAGCATTTAGCATTGTTCACTGGTACGTTTGCATTTCCTTGGTTTGCTCCGTCATTGCCAGGTTCTGGAACTTTTTTTGGATTTGTTGCAGCATGCGGCAATCTTTGTGATAGTGTCTGGCAGGGTATTAACGACATTGCGATAGGGCTCGTTGGCTGCCTCTTGCTGTGGTTCTGGGCTTCAAGACGTTGAGGTTTCTCATTCTTTTCTAAATTCGGCATTGGGATTTTGGATATGGTGATGAGTTCGATTTCATTAAGAATTAATGCAACGTGCTTGGCCAAGTGTTTCTTCTTTGTAATGAAGTCGACAGTTCAATTGTCTTTTTGATATTTTTGTTACAGGCAAGCGCGGAGTTGAATTTTTCGGGTTTCATTCTCAAGTTCGCTTTAAAGTTTTTGTAGATGGATAGGACAGTTGAACTCTGATTTTGGTTTTTCGTTAAGCAATGTGACGATGCGTTGCATTCAATGATTTTTCATCGTGGTAGATTTTGGGTTGACTACTTTCTTAAGTTCTCGGAAAAAGGGTTTTTTCTTTAGTATAAATTTTTATTTAAAGATTGTTTCAAAGCACGCAATACGACGTGTTCCAGGAGCGGTAGTTTGGAGATTCTACAAAATTAGCTAGTATACTAAAGTGAGAGAAGCTTAGATGGTTTTTCGTCATTTTGTTGTTTAAACTTGAGACCTTTCCTTTAGGGTTAAGATTTTTTTTATTTGTTCTCTTTGTTCTTCTCATTAGCTGATTTATTTTCTTTTATTTCTTTTTAGTTTTCAGACGCTTTTATATTTGTTGAATTTCTTTGTTTATTTATTGAGTTAAAACAAAGATTGCTTTGAGAAACAGAGACTGGGGTTTGATGATTCTTCAATTCTTGTAGAAGTGCTGCTGGAACTGTGTACTACTAGTTACAGTTTCTTCTTTTGGAAACTAACTTTTCTAGAGGCTGCTGACCAAGTGGAGAAATTGCAGAGTTCGGGGAGATTTTAAGTCGCGCTGTAACACATATTATGTTTCAAGCAGCAACGTCGTCCAGAAGAAAAAAGTCACTACCAAGACGCGTATTGTATATTTATGTAGTAGTTGTATCAGGGTTCCCATAGTTGCGGTGATTATTCCCTGGACTTCTTTTCCCAGACTGTCTAGGCTAGACATTGCTCACACATCCGCCCTTCAATTATATTATTTAGTAAGGACCTGTTCTGTGTTCCACTACTAAAATCCACAATTATTCTCTCTATGAATGAAAAAACGTATAGCCCATACCATGACTTGTTGACTGTTTTGAACAGCATATCCCTTTTGCAGTAGCACCCTCTTTAACTTATGAGCCTGCAATGCATTACAATATCAGTGCCCAAAAGAGAAAAAGAAGAAGTGGGAAGAAACGATACCTAAACTCAAAGAGCGGTTGATTTTACTTTTAATGGCAAACGAAGTAGACGGGTAACAAGGTTGCAATATAAAAGCGTAAGATCAGAACATCTTAGTGGCAAATATACCATGTAGGGTAAACCAAACGGATGTCTTGGTTGTTAGAAGAGATATGTAGAAAAATACTTCTACTACAAAAATGGTTAAGGCAAATTACTGTAACGCTTTTTGGTAGCAAATCTTCCCGTATCGTTTACAATGATTTAAGAAAGTATAGGATCTAATTTTATGTCTTGTGAGTTTTCATGCTTTACAGCAAAAGTCTGCAGGTCCAGACACACAAGCATATTTTAAAATTTCTATTTTGATTATTATTAAACCTTCTTTAATGAATGAAACGGTAAGAAAAAAACTGACGTTTTGGACATCTAAAAATTTGTGTACTACCATAAGATGTTAATTACACCAAAATGCTAATTGACAGACCTTTTTATATTACTGTCACTAAGTAACTTCTTCAAATAACTTCTGCTTTTCTATTGTTTGTTTAACATAAATAGAAACAAATCAAAATCTTTTGAGTTCTGTTTGGTAAAGTGCACCATTTAAACTCATCTTGACGATAACTCAAGCAGCTACTAATGTGATAATAGCATTCACCATGTGACAGTTAAACCGTGATTTTGTTTTCAAATGATGAGTGTCTAAAGTTTGTAGCTAACCACTGTGAAATTAGAGTTTTGATTTTCGAGAAACTGTAAAATTACTTCCAAAAAGGAAATATCAACAGAGTCGTGAGTTATAAAACAATGGAATTGAAACATCACTCATTAACAGTATTAATGCTTCATTTTCAGGCACAACTCAAAGATCAGCATTAAACACAGAATATTCATTTGCTTCAAGTGTTACCTTAATCTGTACCATGAGACACAACGAAGAGGTTAAGTCACAATTAGAGAGAATAAGTAAAACTCACAAGTACTATCTATCTCATTTTTTTATTAACGAATCAATGACAAAATACAAACTGATTCTATGAAAATAAATAATTAGAATGGAAAATGAAAATCTCATTTACATGAGTTTACATTTAATGATGTTCCGCACCGCCAGCACCGCCAGCACCACCTGATCCACCATGGATGTCGTGATGAACTACAACTGCAGCGGGATGTTTAGCTACCAAGTGATTGTTTTGGTAAGATTCAGGATGATGATGACCTCCAGATCCTCCGGAAGATCCACCATTGCCAGCGGAGGTGTGGTAAATAGTACCAGCACTGACAACAGCGACGAGGATAGCGAAGACAGTTACCTAGAAATTTATTTAAATTAAAACAAAAAATGATTTTGTATAATAATCTTACAAATTTGAACATTTTGTTTTTTCTTTAGTTACTGTATGTTTTACAGTTGAAACTGTTTATACTGAAGCCTTCTTTGGTAGACCATATATACCTATAACCCACCCCACTGTACCCCTAAATAGCACAAGGGCTCTTTAAAAATGTGATTCACTCTTGTCACACTCACTTCATAAAACTGCCAAATATAAAGTTACATAAAATTACAAATTGGCTTTGATCTAGTTGCATTATTTAATGACTCCATTTTTTTTCTAATACGTTCAAGGCAATAATGCATAAAACAAGATCATAACTTTTTTTTATTTTTAACTTGCATATTTAAAGGTATGTACATAGTGCTAATTAGATAATTAATTTAATAATTAAGATTTAAGAACTCCTTATTCAATCTACGTAAAAAGGAAAGGAAATCGCAATTGAGTTTATGTTTTTTCTTCTTATCGAACAAAATGTTCGTGGGAGGAAATTACTTACAAAATTGCATTTGATTCTATTCAGGTATTAACAGGAAATTGCACAAATGCATCAGGTTTACACAACAAAGATTATAGTAACAAAAGCCTTAAGCAAACCATTTGTGTTTGTTTTAATGTAGGCTTTAAGCCTTTAATATAAACGTGTTGAATTAATTTATATATAGATTGTTTGCTTAAGGTAGAAGAAAATTCAAATTTCACATTCTGCCTATAAGCTTGGGTTTATTAAAAGTAAAATTGTATTGTTTAGTAAAAAAGAGTGAAATAATTAAACTAATTCTACTTTATGCAATTTAACATCATTGTTTGGCAAAAACATTACTTTTTGTAATGAACGTAACTTTTTCAACTTTTAGTTAGTGAGGTTATGTGCACAAAAGGTTATAAATTTGATAAAACTTTACAAGAAATAACTTATCAACTCCAAAACTTTAGGTTTAGATTTACACGGTGATATTATTGTAATCAAAAATGGTAGATGAGAAACCATAAAATATGAAAATATACCGAGTGTTTTAGATAGGGTACACCAAGCGGATATTTTGATTGTTTGAAAAGATACAAAAATATGTTTAGTACCAAAAATGGTTAGGACAAACTTTTAAATTTAATTTTAATAAAAAGCAACTTCTAAATCAAAACTGCCCATTACTTAAAAATACTACCCCTTTGATATCTGCATTTTTAATTTTGATTTTGGTAGAAACCTCTGACTAAATTCAAAGTCATAAATCTAGCATTATACTATTTTCTCCAAAGTGTCGGTTTTGCTTGGTATGGTAATCTTTATAGTTTTCTCTTGAGTTTCCAACCACGCTCCATTTTATTTTGCCCTTTAGTTAGTTCGTAATCATGGTGTAAGTTGTCTGGCTTGCTGCCCTACTTTAATTGTAGGTGCAGCTGTAGTGGTTGGTTTTCTGGTTCTAGATTTGATTTTATTGGTAAAGTTAGCATTAAATCTTCTATGTAAAATACATTTTCATTTTAAAATTCTGGTTTCTTGTTAAGGTATTCTAGGCACATTAGTTGTTCTTGTAATCTTAGACTCTAAGCTAAGACCATTATAGTAAGAAAACTCTCTACGTGCTAAGGTTGGAAAGCAGCACTATTTCTACATTAGCAAACTGGCGTTTGCTGTTGAATTAAAATTGTTATATGTAGACAAAAGAAAATTAAAAACAAGTCTCTGGGACACCTTGTACATAAAGCAAAGCAAATAATACTCATGCATTTCTATATCTTTATATTATTAACGACTCAATGTAGGTACAAATTTTGCGGTAATAAATAGTTTAAATAGATAACAATATGGAACTTCCAGTCAAGTTTAATAATTTTAATGATGATAATGTAAACCACTTTGTCCACCGGCTCCACCAGATCCACCATGAATATCGTGGTGAATTACAACATGAGCGGGATGAACAGCCAATAAATGACTATTTTGGTAAGATTCTGGATGATGATGATGACCTCCGGATCCTCCAGAAGATCCACCAGCGGAACCACCATCATGATAACCAGCGCTGACAGCGGCAATAACAAGAACAAATACAGCTACCTAAAAATAATTAAAAATTTATTAAGTTTATCAATATTTAAAATCCTATTAGGACTTACTAATTTGAACATCTTGATAAGTTTCTTGTTTGACAGTAGAAACTGAATTATACTAAATTCTTCACTGAAGGAGTATATATATACCTGTACTATCAGCTGTAATAAACCCCTAAATAAAACAGGTTCTTTTCCAAAATTTATTTAGTTTCATCTTGCTTGTACAATCACTTCATAAAAGTACCAAATATATACGAATTGGCTTTGATCCAATTGCATTATTTATTAGCATACTTTTTTCATGCGTTCAAGGTAACGTTGCATAAGATAAAAACATAAACGTTTTTATATTCGTGCTTCTAATGGGTATATTATATAATTTTGCAAGTGGACACCAATTAAACATTTGAAGCCTCAATTATCTTATTGTACTAAAAAAATCTGCTAAACTTGAACTTAGCTTTGCTCCCGTTAAACAAGAAATATTCAAGAAACATGCACTTTTAAGATTAACTTAAAAGCGAATTGTCAAAATGCATTTAACGTTTGAGCAAGAATTATTCGATTGTATACATTAGCACTTTGTCAATGTACAGTTGGTGATTGTATAATCGTAAATGTCATTTTTCAACAAAGAAGATTGTTCTTAGTTTAAAGACCATACAAAACCTACCTTTTCTTATCATATTTTGCATTTCACTGCATTCAAATCAGCCCTATGAAGACTTACAGCAAAGTGATTTATGTGATTAATTGGATGTCTTGTTGCCGATAGCTAATCCAAATAATTGAAGTCATAAATACGTGTGCTGTTTACTTATTTAATATCATTTTCAAGTGTTGCATCTAGCTTGTCATTGAATAACGTCTTTTTCACCTCCCAATATCACGTCTTTGAGCTATATCATTTTGACGTTTTTGAACGAGAATGTGACGTTAAATGACCAATAAATCACGTGAATTATATTACTTTGCTTCCTGAGATCCAGCTTGTTAGTGCTTCTCATTTAGCTTGATACTCAATAATTTTAGGCCACCTTTATGGTGGCCTCTTGTAACTTGCTTATTCAATAAATACTAGAGTTTGTTGTGAATATGAGTTTATAAATTTCAACAGTATTCCAGTATTTTGAAAGTTCTAGTGTAAATTCATTTATTAGCACTTCATTCGATCGTCCAGTTGTTTGATTCATTACTTTTGTAAAGCTCTATGCCTTGTGAATTTGATCCTAGAGCGAAAGATTCTCTTCGCTCTGTACTTTTCATTTACACTATTATGTGTATTGATGCCAGATCTCATCAACGCTCGGCTATATAATAACTTTATAAATACCATAAAAAGGATTGCATTTATTTCCCCATTTTATTAATTAACTATTTGTTATCTCGTATGTTAAAAAACCTCGACTGACGAAGAAATCGATGTTTTTCAGTAAGTTCTGCTTACAATGATTTTTTATTTTTAATTTTACCTGTTGACTTTCAAATCATTTCAATCATTGGCTTTCAATAAATGCTGAAACTTATAACGTTCCTTTTTCAAGCACATTTTCTAATTCAGCCTAATTTTTTTGGTTCAAGTATTTCTCCGTGAGTTTAAAAAAACGAATAAAATAACAGAAATATAGCTAGCAAGTGTTTTCTAATAAAATTTGTATTCTAACCTCACTTTTCTATTTATCAGTTTTGTAAATTAATTGAATTCTTATGAGCTAATAACCTAATAAGCACACATTCCTTACTCTAGGTTAACTTAAAGTCACTTCAAGAAAGTATACTAGCAGTACTCATGAAAAGGTTAGAATCCAACAAAAAGGTTTTCTTAGGCCCTTTTTAGTATCTTTTCCGTGATCCTCTCAACCACCTCTACGAGTATCTACCAAATTCTCCTAGTTTGCTGTTTGTTCGAATTAGCCTGGCTTCATTATGAAAGTAAAGTCGGCTCTAGCAAGAATTTTTTGTTTTTCTTAGAGAACCTTGTATTCTAACCTCACTTTTATATTTTTTAGCTTAAGCTAATAAGTATAGCAGCAGTACTCATGAAAAGGTTAAGTTCCAACAAAAAGGTTTTCCTTTTTTTTACTATCCCTTCCGTCATCCCTTCAATTACCTCTAAGACTACCTTTTAAATCCTTCTAGTATACTGTCTGTCTGAATTAGCCTAAGCAAGAATTTTCAATTCTTTTCTTAATAGAGTCGGAATTTTTTATCTTTTCATACGAGGGTGGTCTGAAAAGTTTCCGACCTCAACGTGAAGATGGCAGCACTCGTAAATAAAAGCTACTGAATTTCTTTGTTCATCTGTTGACAGTTACTCACCAAAGTTTCAGCCATTTTCGACGCGCAGTTTTTATGTAACAGTCGTTTGAGTGAGTTGATGTGAGTTTTTTTGTGAAAATGAATAAAATCGAGTATCGAGCTGTCATTAAATATTTGTTTTTGAAAGGC
>VTPC01090542.1:0-14861 GCA_011009095.1 Ignelater luminosus | reverse complement strand
TCCATAAAGTTAAATTTTTACTTCCATTAAAAAATAGTTTATCATTTCTAATTGTACGTTTATGTAATCCAACTTCAATTACATTTCACAACGATAAAAGTGGATGCGAAATAGAATATTTCTTGTACATTATTTATTTTAAAAATTTCTTCTACATTTCTATGTGTAATTTCAGAAGCAAGTTCTTTAACGTGAATTCTGGTTTGTGTTTTGCTGTTCCAAAACAAATCACATATATGGAGCTAGAATATCTAATTGCTACCAATTTGCGAAGCATTTTATAATATGTGTGTTAAATGTAAAAAAAGCTGCGTTGTTATGTAATATCACCTTGATCGTAAGCAAAAAAAGGGTGTCATTAAGTAATGTAATTGGATCAAAGCCAATTGATAACTTTATACGCGATATTATTTATTTTGGTGAGTGTAAAAACCAAAACAAATTGGATTTTGAAAGAGCCCTTGTTCTAATTTGAAATACAGTGGGGTAAATTGCAACTAGTATATAAGCACCGTTAACGAAAATTCTAGTATAATCAGTTTCAGCTGCTAAATAAACAGTAATCAAACACAAAACATCAAAATGTTCAAATTCGTAAGTTCGTTTTTATTAGAAAGTTACTTTAGTGTGAAATACGAAATTAATCAGTGATTTCAAGTGATTGTGTTGTTGTTGTTTGTTGCAGTTCGCGGGATTTACAATTCGGTGAATTTACTAATTCTGTTTACACTTTTTAGGTAGTTGTATTTGCCATCGCCATTGCCGCCGTCAATGCTGGTATTATTGCCCACCACGGTGCTATTGCTGTAGCTCCCGTTGCAGTAGCATCTGTAGGACATCATCATCATGCCCAGTCTTACCAAAATAACAACTTGGTAGCTGTACATCCCGTTCCAGTTGAAATTCATCATCATCATCATGCTGACGTTGGCGTTGTTGGCATCGGTTATGGTGGATATCATCATTAAAACTAAACTGTAAAAGGATGCCTCATTTTTCATACAAATTATTTATTCTCGCTGTGTTTTTTTATTTTGTCATTAATTTTGATCCGTTAATAAAAAAAATGAGAAATTAATATTTGAATTTTATTTAATAATTTTTACTGAGAAGATATCAAAAGACTCGATATGTTGTGAATAGATGTGAATGTTATTTTATGTTATACCTAGAAAACGTTACGCTTGAATATTTTGCTAACAACAACATTTGGAAATTATCTTATTAATTTTTAATAAATTTGAATAACGTTTAAAATCTACCTTAAAAAAATTATGATTTTGTCAATACTTTGGTTGTTCTAAAAAAATCTCTCCTCAAAAATCAAAACAGTGGAGTCCCTGATACACACCAACAATGGTGTTTGTCTTTGGAACAACAAATTAAAAGTCACAAAAGTTATAATTTCAAAAAGAAACCAAGAAAATGCAATAATAACATTTCAAATACATACTTGCGTATCTAGCAGCTTTTTTTGAAAACTGGACATGGATGAATTGACTTGGCTTTCTGTGAAACTGAATTTTTAAGGTGCAGTGTGTGGGCTAGGAAGCAGCTTGATTTATCTGCTGTTGTTTCTTTTTTGGTTTGATGCAATACTGTAGCTTCTTTGATTGCGACAACTTGAAGCCTGTGACTGTAGTTGTTTGAACTTTTCAGCGGATTCGGTTGAAGCAGATTGAACTGTCGAAACTGATCCTAAACTTTTTCTTCCTCATGAGATTAACCACTACTGCCTGAGTTATATAATAAATTTTTCAAAAAATGTTTATAACCGTTTTCTACCCTACTTTCAATGATAGATGATGTTAGTACACAAAGACTCCGAATTCTACTATTTTTTTTTCTCTAAATTTAATAGATACATCTATCTACTATGAACGAAATGTAGACAATAAGTTATGTAACTATACTTACATTTATTGCAACATCAAAAATGAAAATCTACAAAACATTCCCTTTTTTTGCAAACATAGATATAAATAGTCCATTTGGAACATTGACTAAAGGTTAAATTTTTACATGTATATCGTGACCAGTGAGATACATGGTGGCGTCTAACTTTGTGGAGAGACAAAGAGGTAGAACTACCTCTAGATTCACCTTATCTATACTACTAGGCTTTCCTTTTTTTCGTGATGGATTTTTTGATAAAAGAGTCAAATCTTTGGCAATGTCTAACTTAAAATCAAATTGATCCTTTATGTGTTTCTTGTCCAAAATAATTTTGGCATATTATCGTTGGCACAGAAGCCAGGAAGGAACAAAGGTAACGTCAATTAAATAAAGAAGTATACGCATATAGCATTCATTTGATCGAATTAAGATTCAAAGGGAAGACACAATGAGTCCGTCGCCGATCTCAATGAAATTTCTACTGGCGATTCTACATCGAAAATAAGTCGACACGTATTTTGCCGTTTGTCTAAATGAGCCCTTCGGGCTATACAAAAATATTATACGTCGGAAAATGGCTTCAGGTTTAGAATTTTCTGCGTAGGTTTTACTTTTTGCATTTCATCTCTGTACCGTGCCGTACCGTTATGCACTTGAAAATGCATCAATTCTCTTGACAGTCTCTTTCTTTTCTTCATAGGTTCCCCGTCCGGATTTATTCATATTTTTATCATTCTCGTACTGTCTTGTGGCATTACATCTGGAACTTGTGAAAGTTGACATTTTGAAGCCCAATAATGCCATGTTTGATGCAAATCGAATAACTACATCTAAAATACTATTCCAATAATCTTTTCCACTTCTTCTCTGTTCATTTGTAAGAGCTTATTAAAAAAGAATGTATTAAAACCAAAAGGACGAAAATCCCTTGCTTTAAAATAGAATATATTAAAACCTTAAAGACTAAAATCGCTTGCTTTACAATAGGATGTATTAAAACCATAACGACGAAAATTGCTTGCTTGAAGAGAAGTTGTTGCCCTGGATGTTCTTCTAGGCACCCAGCGTTGCCATAAGGTCCTTGATAAAGCGTCCGACGGCGATCAGCATTTCCGAGATGCCGGAGGCGTCGTAGAGCCGCTAACCGGGAATCTTCAGCGCTCGAAAAAGGGTGCGAGTCCAGCCAGCTCCGACAACCAGCAGCTCTAGCCGGGGCGGCCTGCTGTCGGGTTTGCGAAGCTGGACGGCTTCGGTTCTCAGATGCAGTGGACCCATCTCCCGGAAAAGACGCGTTAACCGTCGACGCTACGCGGGGATACCTAGGACACCCCTTTGCACTTGTGGCCGGCGTGTTTCGGGTCTTTCCGCAGTCCCCGGTATGATGTGCTCCGGCGCATCTCACGCACCTTGGGGCCGCTTTGCAGCATCGCTGCGAGTGGCCGAAGCGTTGGCATCGATGACATTGGCTCATCGTTGCTTTCTTCTTTGGGTGTTCTACTGCGACCTTGAAGCCGAATAGCTCCTTGGTCCGGGAAATCGCCCCGGCCTCAGCAGTCGTGTCCAGGAGGACGAGAATCAGAGGCATAGGGATCCTCTCTGGACCGCGGTGTATCCGGTGGACGGAGACGACAGGATGACCTCTGCGGGCAAGTTCTTTGTGCACTTCGACGGTGGTGATCATCTCGGGGACACCGCGCAAGACGGCTGTGGCTTCTCGGAAGGCTTCTGGTACAAGTGGTAAGAGACCTTCTTGGCGTCCAGAACTTTTCGGATCCCCTCGAAGTCTCGCATCGTCGCCGGCTGAACCGTAATACCATCGCGGAGATTTCTGGCCTTTGTTACGGTTAGATTTCTCTTGAGATTTCCAACCATTGATCCTTTGCTTGAAAAACTATTGGCGGCACTCTTGGGCTACACGTGACGGGACCTCCGTGCAATACGGCGTTGCTCTCGGCTGCGAGAGCCGAAATGCGGTTAGCCGTGGAGGCCGGTTGTAGTTCTTCAGGGGTCGCCTCCCGGCGACGTTTTCTGGATTGGGGGACGACTTCCAAAAAGTCTTTGTCGCTGTCAGTTTCGGTGTTGGTGCCATCTTTGAAGACAGAAAAGGCGCAAGACATTGCATTGGACTCGGACTGCAGTACCTCGGAGTAGGAAAGGAGGCCTGAACCGTGACTCTCACAAGGGGGTGTGGCGGCGCTCTGCTTTGTTCTCGGTGGCTGCGCTGGTGCTAGCGCTGGTGGGGCTGCTGCTTGCTTCTCACGCTTCCGCTGGGACTTGTTCTTCTTCTTCTACTTCTTCGTCGTCGGTGGGTCGGAATTTTTCCAATCTGAAGTTGGTTGCCTAAATACCTCAACGGCTGCTTCAGGCGAAGAATAACACTCACCACGCGTCTGGGTTTTAATTGTCGGAAACAGAAAGAAATCATCTGATGCTAGATCAGGCGAATACAGACAATGCCACATCAATTTCACTTTTTCACTGGCTAAAAGTCGACAGTTTGTTAAACTGTATAGGCACTTGCATTGTCATGGTAAAGAAGGATAGGCCGATTTAAATTGTTCTTTTTTGATTTCACCTATGTGAATTGTTATGTACCAATCAATATTTACAGTTTTTCGATCCTCTAAAGCTACATGCTATATGTCCAGAAATACGGAAGAAAGGAACTCAAAAGGCTCTTAAATTTAAATTTGAATAGAGCCTACAATAAAAAAAATCAAATTAAAATAACTAAATTAAGTGTCATTAAAGGTAATTCCGGTTGAACGGCACCATCACAAAAGCAACGGGGCTTTGATCAGCACTGTCAGAAACGACCAACCGGAATATGACGGTAGCAGACAAGTCGCAGAAGCGAGGCAAATGCATCTTTCCCTTAACCAAAAAACTGGAATTCCTCTTATAATTAAGAAGCTATACCAAAAGAAAGAAAACGAAACAAGAAGAAACTTTGAGATGACTTACCTTTAGAATTAAATGAAATTAAATCAATATTAAATAAAGGAATAGATCGAAAAAATTAATCCAAGATGCGATGCATACAAGAGAAGATTCTATGAAATTGTTGTGATGCACCAAGGGCTCGCTTTGTTAAACGATAACGTAGAAAGCGATAACACAGAAGTTACTACCCTGTACAAGTGAAGCACGCACGTTCGAATAAGACACAGTCCAGCAAACAAGTCTTCTCTGCTATGAGGAAATACAACTCGATGAAAACGTTCAACTTCACCAATAAAGAAAGCGACCCTGGAAGTGACTTAAACCATTGGATAGATAAGGGACAAAGGAAGGTTTTTGTTGTGACCTTTTTGTGATAAATAAATGCTTTCATTCTTTTATTATAATTTTATGTTATATTATACGAAACCCACAATTTTATTAAAAATAATTTCAAATATGCTCATTAAGCTAGATTTTTATTGTCATTAAGAAATACCACAGCATGTAGAAAGTTGCATAATCATCACCATAAAGATTTTTATTTGCATGCGTGTGAAATCTTAACTTCTATTGCATTTTATAACGTTAAATTCCCGGATGTGAAATCAAATATTCATATTACTATAAATACGGTGTATTTCAGCAACTACTTCCCTTCAAAACCTGTATACAGAGTATCAGGTATACTAAACTTTTTCTATAAAATAAAAATAAAACTGAAATGGAGCAATTCGTTATGCATGTATGGAAGTTAATATGTAATAATAAGTTAATGTGTAATCAAAATCTTAACAAACATTTTGAAACAGAAAACCTACTCTACTTTACAAAGCATTTTTGACAATGACTAACATACAAAAAAACTGTAAGAATTCTTGGAATCTCAAAAAACAAATTTTCACGTGTAAATAAACAACCTTGTTGTAATAGTATAGCAAAACAAAAAATACTTAGCAATAACTTTCCCAAAAAAAAATAATAATTATGAGTGCAATCTCGAGTCTTTTTTACGAATCTTCCAAGTCAAGCGTGAGTTTTTGTCGACATTTATTTCCTTTTGGCAAATGATGAGAATGACATTACCGTAATCAAACAGTGAAAGGCGCTTAGAAGATTGATGTGATTTTAATATAAATTTATTACAAACACATATCAAAGTTACACCTATAAATAGATTTTATAAAATGTAAACTACAATTTTTTTCTAAAGGTTTAAATTCAATTACCTTAAATTTAATAAACCGGAAAATAGACAAAAACAATTAGAAAATAAATCTTACTCAACTTCCTTAAATTATTTCATAATTTTTAAATATCTTTAAAGAGGAAAAAAAAGAATGTAACAATAGTTAGAATTGCTGATGTCCGTTATTAGTTTATAGCGAATATTTCAATGTTAAATGAAAGAAGGACGAATTAGATTTTGAAGGGGCCCTTGCTCCAGTTATAAGGGCGCAGTGGGGGTTTGTTGAGTATATAAGCACGTCCCTGAAGAACAGAAGCATAATTCATTCGTTAGTGTACAACAAACAGTACGTAATATCAAAACCCATCAAAATGTTCAAATTGGTAAGTGTGACTATTAGAACACTGTGAATCTGTGAAAGTGCCACTTATAATTATTATAGTGAAGTGCAATTTTTTTTCAAATTAAAGTGAATTCATTTAAACAATTAAACAATTAAAGTGTACTGATCAATAAGAAGCTTAATTTTAAAATATTTTTTTATCTAAATTATAGGTTGCTGTATTTGCCATCGTCATCGCCGCTGCCAATGCTGGCATCATCGGTCATGCTGCTCCAGCTATTGCTGTAGCCCCTATAGCCGCTCATGCTACTTCTTACCAAAACAGTAACTCAATCTCCGTTCATCCAGTACCAGTTGCTGTTGCTCATGCCGCTCCCGTTGCTGCCGTTGCTCCAGTTGCTGCTGTCGCTCACGCCGTTCCAGCTGTAGGTGTTGCTCATGCTCTCCCAGCTGTTGGTGTTGCTCATAGCGGAATCATTGGTCATGGTGGACTCATCGGTCATGGTGGAGTCATCGGTCATGGTGGAGTCATCGGTCATGGTGGACTCGTCGGTCATGGTGGACTCGTCGGTCATGGTGGAATCGTCGGTTATGGTGGTCTCCTTGGTCATGGTGGTTACCTTCATTAAAGTGTTCACCCAAAATTGTAGGAGCTTAATCATACCCTCATCTAATGTATATAAATCATATAATTTATTTGAATTTAATAAATTATTTCTGAATTAGTTCCGTCTTTAGTATTATAAACTCATGTTAGTACAACTCAATTTAGTGAAAATAAACAAATTGACTACTCTATAATAAATTTACAAACTTTTCTGTGCATCTTCATTGAAATTATCAAAAAACAAATTACTACACTTTATTGTCTTGCATTGTGATATGTTGCCTATCTCAAAAAATCAGACATACTGTATATCTCGGTATGTACTCCAACAGATATAGTAGATTTCACAATATTTGGTTAACTGGTTTTTACAGTAACACCATAGGCGTATCACAAATTAAACAAGGCGGAAGATCAAATTTGAAGCACATGCGCAACCAAACCTAACCTAACGTCAATGCAATGTGTAGCACACACCGATTTGCAAAATGAACTCGACCGAACTGTTCTGATGAGTTACACTGCCTTTTCTAACTGATTCATTTTTACTCGCGAAACTTGTGAGGAGTATTTACGCATCTCGCAGAGTGAAAGTGTAGATTAATAATAAAGATAGTGTTATGTAAATATCTCAACACTACCCATCATGTAGTATCATATGATGACCCCATACCAGATACAGGGTTTCCGGTGTTATAGAATGATGATTTATTAATTATTCCATGAACAATTGAAAAGAAGTTTGATGACATTTTGCAACTAATAATTGAAAAACACAAACTATTAGGATCTATAGGACGTCCAAACTATGTCTTTGGTTTTCTGATTACTCTGAATAAAAAACTTTTGCATTTTCTGAAGTTCAAGAAACTAGCAATAAGCAATAATTATTTTGGATAAATCTTGCAGGCTTGAAGTTTTGTGCATTCCACAATGATTCTGGTAGTATTGAAAGAGCTTCTACAAACTTTTCTTGTCAGTATCTGACAGAGAATAATTAGACACAACTATCCAATGAATGTGAGCCAAAATTTAGACCAAATGAGCAGTTTGATGGTGCACAGTTAATGAACATTTAGAGTCTAATAGTAAAGCAAAATTAGATATATCACGTTTCATGATTTAACTGATTTATAGTTTTACAAAACAGAAATTGCTCACAAACTTCACCATGCTCTAATTTTAATTATTATAAATCCTGTTTTAACACTTTTTATAATTATTTCTGATCTATTCAATTAAAAATTGATATGTTGTACTGTACAACACGTGTACAGTATCAGTTTGATTTTTCCATAAGTTGTGCCACATCGAGCCACCATTTTACTATTTTCCACTAACAGACAGGCAAGTTAGTTAGATCTTCCTCCAAGTGTAGAAGAAATTATTAAAATCCTAACCAACTATCATGAATGAGATAATCATAGAGGGAGCAATTACAGATCAGACACGATTAGATGAGTGTGATTAGGGTCGCCACATTTACTGGATGATAGTACCGACTTATTTACGAAGACTGCAATGCCATAACATGCCTGGGTTTTAAAGTAATCCGTCTTCCTCTGACTTCGAACACCGGAACACCAAAATATGGAAAGTCGGTCTCCGCTGCGACACTCTCCGATCACTAAAACTAGCTCCGAAAATCCAAGACAGCTGTTAATTACTGATTACTAGATGGTACTTCGGCAATTTACAGACTTGTTCATAACCTTAACCTGATCGGTTGTGCCGGTAAATACCGGCCGGAAGGAAACCCCAAGTATGATTGATGCTGACAGTACTGACAGTCAAACTAAAGATAAGAAGCTTGTAACAGTTTCTCTTTGTCTAAACATTGGAAAAGCTTGTTGCGCTCAGCTACCTTCTAGTCGGCTGCCTTTAGGTGCTAGTAAGGTGGTAAAGTTTGTAGAAAATAATAAAAAGACAAAACTTTTATTTTAAATAATTCAAAAACATCTGGGAATGCAAAGCATAACCACGACGAACTCCTGGATTGTTACTTTTTCAAATTTTCGGCGGCCATGTTGCCGAAGAGTGATCAAAAACGAAGGCACCACGTTGTTCTTAGTTTTTGATGTAGAATTCAAATCTGAAGTCAAAATTTCGAAATTTGACAAAAAATGCAGGCAGGCATACAGACAGACATACTTCACAAATTCAGTAACGACTCCTTCGAAGTTCGTTGAATATTTTATTGTTGAAATTATAATCAGACAATTTTGAATATATTTAAGGAATCAGACCTTTCAAGAAAATTAGAAGAAAGAAAGAAGGTTATTATGAGTTGGAAACTAATTGGGTCTAAAGATATAGATTGATTCAATCAGGTACACTATGAAATTACGGAACAGAGCAAACAATCTCGAACTAGCAAACAAATTATATCGACAAAATCGTCATTTGAGTTTTTCTTTCTTATGGTTAACGGAGCGGTAGCAGCCGCAATTAGATGACGGGTAGTCTCATCAATTCAAAGATAGTTACAGTAGCTGTAACTCGAAACGTATTTCAAAAAAATTAATCAAGTAGAATAGCGTTTCTCACGTTCTATTAAGTCTAGTCCTAGTTGGAATTAACATGAAATTGCCAAAGGCAAAAGATGAGGAGATAGATCCTACTAAATTAAACAAAAAGGCTTAGTGAAACCCAGTAGTCTTAAATGTAAATGAAATATAATCATCGAAATAGAGGAATTAAATAAATCAAAAAAATATTGGCAGTCATACTTTACATGAATTAAAGAACCGACAACCTATCTCAAAAATGTCCTGTGAACAGAAGACTCCAACTGTCCTCTTCGTGTGTAGCCAGTTCAATTTTTTCCTTCATGTGAGAAACAAGACTTTTGCAAATTAAAGAATACAATAAGAGCTGTGAATAATAAATAAAATTTACAGTCAGTAATTGATAAAATGTTAATGCAAGGTGAAAAATAACAACCTCAAGTAAATATGTAACAAAATAAAACGCGTAAGGTGAAGCAGAAGCCTAAAACCAAAGGGCTTTCTTTGATCGCAAAACACTATCAGACTTTCACTACCACTGCGATCAACCGAATATAGTACGTGATAAAATCTAACTAGAACTCCAATGATAGATAGCGATTGGATGGATTCTATCGCCAAAATTTGAAATCTAAAACTTTTTGCTCGATCGGAACTTCTCGCGTACACAGTTGAAAGAGCCAATTACTCTGTACTCTCAACCTCTAAATTTCATGCCAATCCGTAAAATAGTATACATTTGCATACATAGAAATCAATCAAGTTTGTGTTATTTCGTAAATATGGAAAAACCTGAATTTCGTGTTTGAATTGAAAATTATTTCCAAGTGGTTTAATTCATTTAAAACTGGCCATATGAGCACTGATGATGGTAAACGTCCCGGACCTCACAAACGGCCACTACTAGGGAAATCGTTGACAAAATCCATGATATGGTAATGGCTAATCGATTTTTGAATGTGCGCGAGATAATTGATACTGTAGGCATCTCAATCGAATTGGTACACAATATTTTACACAAACATTTGCATATGAAAAGGGCATCGGCAATCAAATCAATGTTTGGCCATGTTACAATGTAGTCCGATCAAGTTTTTTCGCCGATATCTGACTGTTGACTTCTTATTGTTTCCGAATTTGAAAAAATCACTCGCAGGAAAAAACCTCACATTAAATGAAGAGGTTGCTGCAACGGAGACCTAGTTTGATGAGTTGCCAAAAGAACATTTTTCAGGAGGCTTAAAGAAATTGGAAAGTCGTTGTAGTAAGTGTGTAGCACTCGTAGGAAACTATGTTGAAAAATAATAAAAAAAGTTTTACGCTAAACCTGTGTTTTATTGAGATGTCATACTTCCGTCAAACATCCCTCGTATTTCTAAAATTCTACAAAAGATTCAATTTAGGTTTAATATGCTTAAAGTTAAAATATTTTATGTTTAACTTGAGATACTTTTTTTTTTAATAATTTATATAATTTAAAATTTATTTTTCTCATTCTATGTTTAGTTGAGGTTAATCTTTTGTGTTTATAAAATCTGTTTCAAAAGAGATATGTTGATAAAAAAATCCATTGCTTCCACTCCTAATTCATGCCCAAAGCTTTCAACTAGAGAATCCAAGTAATCCAAACCTTTTTCAGTCCGTTCTAAAGAATATTATAGTACTTCTAAGGGGAATTTTGTCAGAACTCTCCAAGGGTTGCAAAAAAATATTTTGTTTTATACTGCAGACTAAGATTCATCCAGAAATGTGAAAAGTAGAATTTGTTGGATGAGACAACTAGAAACTTGCAAGCTCTATATTTGGCAGCTGTGTTTTGATACTTGTAGATTGGCCTATGACACCTTAGTATTTAGCACGATAATATCATAATTACTTTCTATTTAAGAACACAATTAAGTTATTTAATTTTTTAAAAGCTAATACATATAGAAAATATTCGGTTTCAAACAGGGTTTAAACCTGCGACTGCAGGCATTCCATGCCGTTGCTCTGCAATCGAATCTATCAAAGCCTATTTATTCTAGAAACCTTGACTTTGATGTCATATATTTTTACCATATTATTCGGGGGGATTCTTTGGCAGTGCGACCTGGCGCTTTGTCTGCATACTTGTTATCTGTAATACCAACGTGCTCAGATATCCATGCAAACGCAGTAGATTTTCCTCGGTCTTTTAGATGGTCGAAGGGTGACAGTATGCACTGTATTAGGCCGTGTTTGCTAAATATATTACCGACGGCTTTCAATGTATTCATTAAATTGAAGCATATTAAGCAGATGGTATTTTAAATAGATTCGCAATTAGTGTAGATATCGGTTGCGTAAATAGACGAAATGGATGCTAATAATGAACCAAGAAAAGGCAGTTTCACTATGACTGAAGGCGCTGTCAAACCCTCTACCCGCCTTTAATCCAACTACATTTTAGCCGCAGATCATTGATGTGAAGAGCCCAGCTCAGTTTATCATCATAGATTAGACCAAAACATTTTGCCGTTTGCCTGCACTGTTTTTTATATGGAAAGATGCAATATGTCATGGGGCTACCGTAATCTACAAAAGTGCATTGAGTGTTTTAGAAATAGAAAACTTAAGATCACTGCCTGCAGCAACGGAAGTTATCCGATCGATAGTACATTTTGCATTTTCCTCTGGTGTCTGTCATGTTGCTAGCAGAATAAAAAATAGCCAAATCATCTACGTACACGTTTATTTTCACCGCATCATCAATACACTCAATTATTTTATTAACCTTAGCGTTACTCTCAACAGAAAATCCCGAGAAATACTTTCTAACTGCAGTGCAGCTTGATAAAACAGTATTGCAAACACGCACGAAAAACATGCAATGGGTCAAAAACCTCTGCACAAAGAGTGCAAGATTTTTTATCATGTTCCGTTTTTGAAGTTGTTAAATTTTCTTACCTGACAATGATTTAACTTCTGCCGAAACTTCTTGGATGGAGACTTCCGCTCTAATAGATGAAACGTATTGTTACCAAAATGCTCTTTTACTCTTTTTGAGCTTTCTGCACACTTTAGCCTTATCGGGAGAGCAGAAATTTAAATCTGTGGCAAAAAACTCGTTAAACTTTGAATTCAAAAATGACTGAGAATATTATACTTTACGGGTGTTTATCTTGACTGTCAGGTCACCTCCTAGATCCTACCATCTGATCAACCTTTTTCTTTTTTGGGTGATGTACGTGTCGCTAACAACAAAATCATTGCTATCTAAGCGCATATATCTACCTTTTGTTAAAGATTTCTTTGGTTGAGAAGGGAATGTTGATGGAGCCGGATAGGTAAGAATACAAAAAGGTTATCACTTTAGAATAAACTGGCAAGATCAGTCTGAGACGGTAATTTCTTCATATAAAAACTGATAGAAGTAGCAGGTAACGGGTGAACCGTTATAGATGCTTTTGGCGCACTTATTAAATTGGTTGCCTAGGTAAAGCTTTTATCAGTAGATGCAGAGAAAGTTGAATTAGTTTTCTTAGAAATGCTTAGTCTAACTGTATCGAAAAGACTGTAGACTGTTGCTAGAGCACTTTGGACTGTATCTGCATTCATCTTCCTTAGTTCTGGTAAATACTCAGAAAGTATATTAGTTGTGGTCATAGCAGGAAGTTTTATCATAGGTTTCTGTGTCACTCTCCCAGATAGTGGTCGAGTTCTAAAGCAACTTCTACTTAGGACTGACATATGAAAGTTTGTCCAAACCTGATATTTTTCAAATTGCCAACTTTGTTGAACGTTGTGCAACTCAAATGTCTGACAGAGTAATCACCTCCATAATTAACGCATTTAGGATTCTCGCGATTGTTCCGTTCAGGCTTCGGGTTTCCGCAAAAACACATCGACTCTGCAGTTAGTGATGGTTTAAAGTTTTTGGCACCTAAAGGATTTTTTCTGAAAATACAGTGCTCACAAAAGTTAAGAGATGTGATGGCACATAGTCTTTGCTTTCTAACGGTTAAATTCTAAAGATGTATAGTATTCCAAAAGATATAGTGCGTTTATGACTTTGACTTCGTAAGTATTTCACAAAGGGTCCCTCATAAAAATCAACAAATACAAGTACTGGCACGTGTCACAGACGATTAGGTAAACCAAGGACCGTATTGAAATAATTTATATTTCTAACATTTTAGTTTAAAAGTATTTACGAAAGTAAAACTTGTCTCAATACGACCCTGTGTCAATATTAGAAAAGGTCTTCCCAGATAAGCGGATTTATGACACCCTGCTGTGACAAACTTGTAAAATTTACTGTAAGCTAAGTAGCAATTAAGTCATAAACGCACTATATCTTTTGAAATACTATATCATTTTAGACTCTTTCAATTCAGTTTTGCTCTTCTCAACACCACATTTCGTTAAGATCTTTACAAGTGATGCCCTGTTTACAGAAGTTAAAGGGACCTGTGCAAATCGACTTCAACATTAATTTTATCTAAAGTTGTTTCCTTGTTCGTTATATCTTTGTAGCGTCTGCAAGTAAACCCTCTTTTATTTTCCTGGCAGTTTTATTGCTGTCTGCTACATTTTCAATGCTACGTATATGAGAAAAGGGTTAGCCTTGGAAAATCTTATTATAATATATAAAATAATTCAATTTAGATATAAGTTAACAAAGTATTCTAGCCTTTGAGGAAAATCCATCAGCTTTCCTTTTCTTCTTAGATGGGAGAACGGAGAAGTTAGTTACCAAATTGCTGCATGAGGCGTTACCATCTTTGTCACTGACAATATGTTATTAAGAGAAGAACCCAACTTAGGTGCTTCTTTTTTTTATCACCATAGAGTTTTCAGTACTACTAAATGTACTTATGTTGAGTTCCACAAAAGGGAAAGAATTAATGGTCTATCACAGCAATACTACCGTATTACGGTAAGGCTTAATACAACCGGAGGTTGCCAGATATCTGGAGGTCGCCGTTAAAAACTAACTGGTAAAACCCGCTTTTGGAATAGCGTTTGGACAAAGGAGAATTATTCCAATAACCGGTATATTCCAATAACCGACTTTAGGATTGTCAGAATTCTGCAATACAAATTGAGGTTATTGCACATCGTTTGAGATTTATAATATAAAACTTTCAACGTTATTTATCACAGCATTAAGTAAAATAAAAATAAGGATACTCTATTAATTATTTATTGAAGTTTTTATTAAATCTAATTTAATTACAATATCTATAAATTAAATTAAAATTGTTTTTACAAAAAAGTCAGTAATCTTAGATTGTTTTTTATCGTTACACAATAGATCTGTTATTTGTTGTTCTAAACTATAATCATGCTTAAAATCGACATTTGATTTTCCTTCGAGAAACCTTCTTATTGCAGAGCAAGCTCTTGTTACTTCCT
>VTPC01090541.1:163380-175052 GCA_011009095.1 Ignelater luminosus | reverse complement strand
TTAACTAGACTAATGTTAATCTTCACATGCTGAAATATTCATTTTCTTTCTTGGGAAAAAGATAAATGTGATCTTATAAGTATAAAATTTAAAAACGAGACAGCACAATATTATAAAACAAAAAAAATCTATTGTTGAACTTTTCTGCTGAGTCCCTAAAGTTGCACAATTGCAGTAATATTAATGACGAAAGTGACTCGCAATTTTCGTTTAAAAGTATTTTAATGGCAAAACAAATAGAATTATTTCTACATTAATCCAGCTTGCTAAAATCGCTTTTCAAGAATGAAAGCTGCCACCCGATTTATTATTTCCTAATAAAATATCAAATGCAACAACAAATAGCATTTTAACATTCTTAATCGGACAATTATTCCCTACTATAGTTATACTTATAACGTATCAAAACTAATTCATAAGCTGAAAAAAATTTTATTAACCAAAGATAGTAAATGGTCTCCAGACGAACAATACTGAATAAAAGAAAACAGTTTAACGTATAAATATTGCAACAGTTCTGAAGGTTTTTAGTGTTGAATATAAAACAAACAAGTACATTATCTTTCAATACTTCGGTAACCGGATTTAAAGAAATCGTTGACCCAGATATAAATATAAAATCCGCAATGACTAAATACATACAAGCATCTAAAAAAAAAGTAAATAAATTTACGGGTAGTCATCAGGACTTGTACTTACAGAAATGAATAACCGGATACACGCCTTAGTTGAAGGATGCACCTGTGGAAGGTTTCTTGGAATTTTATCGATGAGAAATTATTTATGAGAGAAAAGGTTACCGAAGTATTAATTTAACGCTATTGATATAAAAAAAACATGTGACCATCTTTTATAAAGATAAAAATAGCAAAACGGTCATCACAGTATTGTAGTCACATTCCGTCCAGTTTCTCTTCTCCTTCTCTTTTTATATTATGCAGCTGTAAGCATCTAATCATTGTTTATGACACTTTTATCAATGCTTGACTCGTTTTGTTTGATCGTTTTGGATTTTCAAGTTCACAACGAAGAGCAACAAGTTTCTGCAATTGTGCTTTGAAAATCACTTTGTAGAACGTCTACAATTCTAGGAATCTAAGAAATCAAGATCAAAGGATACATTTTGAAAACTGATGCAACCTCTTACCAACTTTTCGAAATCATGGAATGACTTGCTTATAGCCAGGATCTCCTTCAGAATTAACAAAAAAAAGAGTAAATAAATATATAACAGAAACTCCCAAGAATGGCGCATTTTCTAATAAAGGAGTTGGCTTTGAAAGCCCCTCAAAATATTATAATCATAACATTGTGTGAATTTAGTAAATCTTCACTACTTATGAAAAACTTGGAAAGGTTGGGAACCATGTCGAGAGCTTGGCAGGATCCTTTATTTCTCCTTTACAGATTTTAGTTATCTTTTCTTCTTGTTCTTTTTCTCTTCAAGCTCAAATTACTAAAGAGATTTGCTTTGTCCAAACTGGAATTCTTGAACTCGGAATTAAAGCCGGTTTTACCATTTTTGACTTTTATGGTAAGATTCGAGATCAATTGTTTGACCAAAAGACAATGTATTGATTATAGGTATTGCAGAGATGAGTGAGGCAATCTAATCTCAACTGAAGAAGACTTTCTACTATATTGAAACTCAATAGTATGAAGTTTGAAATGATAAAGTAGTAAACTTGCAAACAAAAAAGCTGGGAAAACTCAGTAAAGATTAAACAAAAATAGAAATAAACATTAATTACAGTCAACTTATAATATTGTTTTACATCACGTCATTCTTCACATCTTATCGAAAAAGAACCTCGTAGGCAAACAATTTGCTGCTTTGAGAAAACCACGAATGAAAAACAAATCAGGAAGAAAATAATAATTAAGTGTGAAGACCCTGAATTTGCACTCTATAGGGAACCTTGTTCTAAGAAACAGAAAAAAGTTTTTAATTCAGTTTTTTTATTTTAATAATGGCCACAATCGCATGTTCTACATGAGTAGTGAAAAAGTCTTTTAAGAGTTTTCGTTTTTTCGTGTCCGTCAGTTTTAATATTTATGATTAATCAAAATAAGAAATAAAAATTCTACATAAAAATAAACAACATATTCACCGTTGGGGAGGTTAACATAACTATATTCTGTACGAAAAAAAATTGTTATTCACAATATATGCTTTCAGTGACCCTTTGAATAAATGAAACTTGGAATTTTAATCATAACTCACAGTGTGTCCAAACCTACGTTTTACATTTTCATAATCATACTTTTTTATTAATCATTACGAGACTGAAATCATCATTAATCATTGATACGTCCAACATTCAACAGCAATACCCTACCTATGGTACTTTACTAATTTTTACATCTTTTGTTCCTTTTAAGATTTTTATACGTAAAAGAAAAGATTGATATTTGTAATTTAATAAAAACAGTTACCATACTTGAAATTCCACTACCCTTTACAAGTTGCTAAAATTCTGAAATCATTTTATTTGCTCTTTTAAAGCAACTGGTTCCTTGGACAAACACAACATTATCGTACGAAACACGCACACATAAAAACAAGATGGTAGTGATAAATATTATGCAGATGATTACAGATACAGATGCACATGGTCATCGACCCAAACGGCGCCAGTTCCTTTTTTTGGCGAAGAATCTTCGGCAGGATCCGCAATCACCTACAATGATATACACGCCTACTTTCACTGTTGTCCTAGCGCCGGAGTTCAATGCCACAACGCCAATGTCAATGTCGACCATTACTATATTTTTTTATAAGAAGCTTTTACATGGTTGAACTTTTTTATTGGTGCAAATAAATTTTTCACTTTATAAAAAGCGTAACCACGCTTGACACCGTTTCATATTTCTACACGTCATTTACAGTTGAGCACGAGAATTAATTGTCTTGCTTAAATGCCTATATCTTTTTATCATTGAAATCATCAGAGCCCCCGCCGTCATGTATTTAATTTACATGCAAGGATTCATTCCAGGATAAAGATTTCTTAAGAAAAGTTCAAAAGCTGACATATTTCCAGATAATAAAGGTAAATAATTTGTTAAGATGTGGTAGATTATTTTAAGCCACGAAACACCTGTTCTTGTTTATTACAACAAATGAGACCAAATAAAAAACTTGAAACCGAAAATAGTCGAGCTAAAATTAACTACGTAGTTGTTAATCGGATATCAACCTACATCATCTTCATAGCGAAATAAAAACAAGAACAAGAAAGGTGACTGAAATGGCTTACATAATCATATTTATCTAAATCTGTGTTTTTTCTTTCTCATAGGTGTGTTTACTAATTGGACGATAGAAAAATTAATAAAACCTGGAGATGTGAAAGGTTAAGTGTTTACAATACAAAAATTCCTCGTTCTTCCTGTTTTTCTTTTCGTTTTGATTCTGTTTTATAATATGGTAGTCCAAATGTATGTGGGGAACAAGCGGTATACGGTCTGATAGATTTGCTCGGTTTATCAAGTCGATTTTAAGAATTCCCAAATATGTAATATGACATCATAAAGATTTAACAGTAGAATAGAAATATTGCTTCACCCACACACGACACCATCTATGGTAGCGGAGGTGGAATTGTTATGTGGGTAAAGCACTTTTAACGACATCAACAGTTAATTGAATAAACGTGCGAAAATCATAAAATGTAACCTAAGAAGGAAGATTAAACAAGGTAGATTTTTGGCTAAGTACCTTATTTTATAGAAGATTTTAATGTCGATTGTGTGATTAGTAAACTCTAAAAGAAGTTCGCACCTTCTTTTTGTCGTTTACAAAAAACAAGACAGAAAATTACATTTACAACAAACTTCCAACACTACAACTCTCTCATGGATACACAAAACAGAAAAAGAAGTTATTATAAATAAATGGGTGGAAAATATTGATGGGAAGATTAATGATACTGTACTGATTTACTTGTAAAATTCCACAGAAAGTTGGTTTCATCTAAATAAAAATCTTTATGGACATAAATAACAAAAGATTCGTTATTTGTGCCAAAAGCATTGCTTGTAAAGATGTAACAGAGAGATACTGTTCGGATATCAAGATTAAATTACTGCCAAAAGAGAATTTTTGCAGATATTCCAACAATTCCAAAACCAATTTTTATCTCAATGGGCTTGGGAAGGGCTGCAGCCCTACAGCCACTGTTGATCAAGATTTAATAATTCTTAAGACTTTAGAAAACTAAAATGAAAAATGAAAGTAAAAAAAGAAAACTGGAGTAGATCGTTCTTGAGTATAATCGACTTGTAATAGTTGTTTTAACTACAACTTTGTCGTTTTGCGTCGCCGAAGTATTTAGAACATTCGAAAAGTGTTTCGCACAATCATATAAAATAGTTAGTTTGTGTTGTTACAGCATTGTTCTGCAAAAATGATGTTATCTTTAGTCCACAGATCGTTGGAACATCCTGTCGAGGTAACAAAAACAGTTTTGCAAAGGGAAGCAGCAAAGGTCACTAAAATCGCTTCTAATATGGTACTGTATACCAAATCAGTAGATATCTTCATCTAAGGCTTTCCAGATATTCTATTACATCATAAATTATTTGCATTGGAAAATAAAATAGAACACAGGCAGTTTCATCTAGTACTAAGGGTTGCATTTGTATGCTTGTAATAGAACCACTGCAGCTTTAAAAAAGCTTTTGCATTTTCCATAATATCATTAAAACTAACTGGCCTTAATTACTTAGAATTGTGTATCAGTACTATCAGTCAAGTTCCTGAGTGCAAGAATCGTCAGTTTTACAAATTTTCTTTCATTGTGAAAATGCCTTGTTAAGTCCTGGGTGAATCCATATAGTTTATTCTTATAAAACTGTGAATCTACGCACAATTCGTATGTTTAATGTTAGACAATTACAGGAATACCTACTGAGAAGTTTTTGACTTTGTTTCTTTATTTTATGATATTTGTTCATTTTGTGTTATAATAAATATTCTGTCCTAATAAATTGGTTTTTTAATTTTTGAGTTCTTGATCCACCGCTAGGTCACAAAGGTCCTGCGTGGAAATGTTGTAACTGTTGTGACCCACAGGTTACCTACCTACAACAGTATAAAACCAACCATGGACTCCAAATCCAAAGAGATAAATATTAGCATTATGGGAAAAAACTGGATCGCAATAAACAACAACAGTTGTTGGCCCACATTCATTTGGAAATACCTTGGCGGTTTCTAAACAATCACCGCATTTTCAGCAGTCACTCCGTCACATTATACTATCACCTACACTTACAAAATAGGCACCTTACCTTAGAAATAACCAGATACTATTCTTTTTCAGAGTCTGAATCATATCCGGATTCTGCAGGTCTTTACATATTTTTAGACCTTCAAATGATAAGTTAGTAAGTAAAGAGGGTTCATCAACAGTAGAAAATTGAAACGGCAATGGGAACCAGTCTTCTTCGGAAGATTATGTCAACCGAGATTAATCCCAGATATGCCTATTGTCCTTTTAAAAGAACAGTTTGCAGGCTTCTACTAATTCACTTCTCAGAAATGTTTGGACAGCAATTACGAGATGGCGCTCTTGACGTTGGCTTTAGAAGGAGTTGAGCTTACATGTGTTAGTTGAGTTACCAAAAAAATCTTGCTTTTTGTGCTGTCAATTTGTGAAGTATGACATTTCTAGAATATCTGTTTCTGTGGACCTACATTTGAAGGGATAAGTCTTATTTTAGCTGTACATATTTCCTTTACTTTGAAATATTACAATAATGTTGTCTAGAAGCTAATAAAAATTTGTCGCTTCCTTTTAAAAGGATATGATGGTTTTTGCTAAATTTAAAAAAATTTGTTTTAGAGGTCTCACACTTCACAAATTACTTATTAGCTTAGAAGCTTTCTATTGACGCAAATGAAAATTTAACTGATGAAGATTCCGGTGACGAGGATTATATATCAGTAAATAATTTACTAGGTTGTTGGCAGAAGCTGAAATTAATAATGTAGCTTCAGATGATGAGAATAATAACATTCCTCTAAAGAGCTTTACAGCTAGTATTGACACAGTCTAGTAAACGAGAAAATACCGATTTGTGATCAGACAGAGTAGGATGGACCAAATTCCACAGCACTGAATAACAACTCTCCACTAAAATTGTTTGAACAGTTTTTTGAGCAAGAAATGGTTATGTTTGTCACTAATGTATTGTACAAAACAAAATAAAAATGGAGATATCTCTGAACAAGAACTGAAAGCATTTTTTTGGGAGCTCTTTTTGAGTGGATATAAACCATTACCCAGACGGAATATGTTTTGAAGAAATAGTAAAGATACCCACAATACCATCGTAGACAATGCTTTGTCTTTAGATAGATTTGAATAGATTATGTCAAATCTGCATTGCTGCGACAATGACGCTTTAGATAACATCGACCTTTTCTCTCAAGTGAGACCACTTTTTGATATGATAAATAAAAAGTTTTTAGGATTTGCGCTTCACTGTGGAAACCACAGCGTTGATGAGTCTATTATACTGTGCTTTGGCAAGGACGCAATGCTTGCAAACATCTTGGTCTTGGGCCATCCGTAGTTCTTAAATATGCAGACGTGCTCTGCTCAAAAGGAAATTATCCATATCACATATGCTGTGATAACTTTTTTACAACTCTTCCGCTTTTAGAAGCAACCTCATTCAAAAATCTTCGTCTTACTGGAACAATTCATGAAAATCGATTGGCTAACTCTGGATTACAAAATAAAAAGGAGTTGAAACAGAAAGAAAGGGGTTATTTATTGTTACAAGATGGCGTGATAATAATGTAGTTGGTATCACATCGAATGCTTTGCCTGTTTATCTAATCGACAATGTCTCACGATACAGTAGAGAAAAAAATAAGAAAAATTCAGTAATACACACCATATTTATGTAGGTAACACCAATATAGATGGTGTCGATTGCTGTGACCAAAATATTGCTTTATATCGCACAAATATTCATGACAAAAGGTGGTACTTTTGCCCTATTGATTACTGTTTGAATCTGATGGTTTAAAATTAATGCAGATCCATAGAGTGCAAAATGGGAAGTTAGATCAACTCGCATTTAGGAGAAGACTAGCTTTAGGAATTCTGAACACTTATGCCAAAACTAGGAAGAGAGGTAGACCATCCAGTTTAGAAGATATTGATCCCAGGTTTGATGGGGTGAACCATTTGGTAGCCTTACAAGAAAGGCAAACAAGATATAGAATGTGCCACAAGAAGGTCAAAACAAAGCACGTCACGTCATTGCTTCATCTCATATAATACTGTTTCTTGATACTTTCTTATTGAATACTGTAATATTTTGTTTGATACATTTATTTTCTTTTTCTTCTTAAAAATAATAATAGAATATTGACTGTTTTTTCTTGTTGTTGCCATATGTTCCTAGTGTCCTTTAAAAAAACACCCAGTTTCAAGTATTTTTAAATGTTTTGGAATCGAATTTTTGATTGGTATATCATTAAGTAGCACAATTATAAAATTTAAGAAAAAAAAACCTAAAGATTAAAACAAAGTGAGGCAGAGTTAATGAATGAATGTTGACTCATGGAAACTTTGTAAAAACTTGACAACCAACTCCCAGTTTTCTGGATACAGTTAATTGAAAGTTTGCACTTTAAATTTGTTAAAAGCAAAACGTTTGTAACTAATGAAATCTTGGATCTCATAATATAGTTTAAGAACCAGCGACCATTTTTGGCACATCATTTCACCAAGAGAATTTTATAATTTTTGTCGTTGTACTAAAGTTGATGATCATAAAATGACGGCCTGGCTACTCGGCGTTAAAACGTAGCGCTATGGACGTCGGTAAAATAAAAAATGCAATTACGTTATAGTTCCAAAGCTGAGTCTTCTGGCAATAATAATTTACTTAATATTTTTTTCTTAGGTTTGTAGCTATACTGATCTGGAGTCTTTATTTGGTACATCTCTTAAAGTGCCAGATCCAAATTGTTTGTCTGGCAATTGTATATAATTGCCAATGATAAATTTAGGACCGTCTAATATTTCTTTCAAACGCAGCTAAACGTCTGGCAGTAATTGTAAAACGCATATTACTAAGTCAATTAGTACTACACGAAAATCAACTTCGGAACTATGATGAGATTGCATTTCTTTCTTTTGCTAATCTTAGAGGGGCGTTGTTGAAGATTACTTTTATGATTGTCAACTTTAATATAACGATAGAAATTATAAAATCTCATTGGCAAAATGACGTACTAAAATGGTCTCTGACCTTTCGACTGCTAAAGACGAACAAATATGCATCTCATCCCATTCAGCCGAAAATCCCTTGTCCTCAATCCTT
The DNA here is from genome assembly GCA_011009095.1 of Ignelater luminosus. Taxonomy (NCBI): domain Eukaryota; kingdom Metazoa; phylum Arthropoda; class Insecta; order Coleoptera; family Elateridae; genus Ignelater; species Ignelater luminosus. Next base: position 166,703 of record VTPC01090541.1, on the reverse strand, counting down.
TTTTTTGCACAACTAAACAGATACAAACAGAGAGGAAGTAAAAAAATTGTTGGTGATTTTATTTACTAATGAACCTGAATAAGTTACCTCAAATGCCGAATAACGATATAGTAATGGCAGATTAAGAAAAATGATAACTAAAAAAAGATTTGACATACTTCTGACTTTTTACACTTTTCCGACAACAATGATCCTGCCACAGGAAACAACTGACTCTCAAAGATATAAAATATCTTTGGAATTATTTTGCCATTAATTTCAGGACACGCTTGTTCCAGATCAAGAAATCATAATAACTTCCAGCAAAGTTACACAAATATAATGTAAGAATTTATGAATCGGTATGCACATAAGTCTGAAAAGGAAAGGAAATCCCAAAAGTGTGTGTTCAAAGAAACTGAAGACAAGAGATGGGGGTTCGTATAATAAAATGAGGTAATGCCAACAGCAACCAAAAGCCGCCAACCATTATCACATATAATAAAGTGAAAATGTTGATGTATCTGACTATAGGTTATCTTTATCACGTAAATAAAATGTGAGCAAAATCAACAGACTTCAATTAAATTGAACCCAAAACACCTTAAATAACTAATTTGAGTTACTACAATAATGAATTTAATTTCATAAGCAAGCTTTATGCCAATATAGGGGTGTTTGTTCTCATGCCAAGAAATGGCAGCAGTTTTTTTAGCGTAATTCGTTCTTAAACCTGTAATAAATCCTTTCTATCCTTATTTAAGGTAAGATTCGTTTCATTATCCATTTTTAATTTGAAGTTCAAATCTAATTTATTGTTCCGCACTGTCTTTGTCGGTGTTTTTTTAAAACGCCTCCCTATTTCTCCTCTGAGCAACCTAATTTAATTCTGAAAAGTCTTTTTAATACACAAAAAAGATGGAATGTGGCTTGACTAAAATAAATATGAAAATAAGCCAAGTTTCTTGATATATTACCAGTATATGTTTACTAAAACGCACCGGTGTGGACGTCAAGGTTTTATTCTTTCTCTTGTCATGGTTTTAGTAATAAAGATCTATCAAATAAAACTTTAATGGAGATTCCCTGCTCAAAACGGTCCACTAGCGTCCGAAACGTAACGACAAGAGTGTTACTTCAACCTCAACATCTTTTCAGTTTAGTATCGAAAATCTTCACAGGTACGCATGCTGACATGAGCCTTAGAAAATTTAGAATATCAAAGCATTAAGCAAGAAACTGGATTAAATGAGTTTTTGTGTTAAATCGGTTTAAAACGCGCATTCTAAAAATCTTCCACTTTCTGATTAATGAAGATAAATTCTTGCAAAATAAACAACTTAATCAAATTTACACCCTACAGAAAAAAAGTCACCCATTAAAATTCCTTGAATTTATAATTCTACGCATTAGCAAATTTTTCATAAAAATAAACACTATGTTTGTGTGTATAAATTATGAGCAAGCCCTTAATTACAGCAAAACAACAAACTATTAAGCTCACGAAGGCATTTCTCTCACGTGAAATAACAAAAAATTCGCTACAGATAATCATCATTTTCGCATTAGCAGATGCAACTTCTTAGCGCTTAAGGTGATATAGTATTACGACTATCAGCATAAATGTAAACTTCAAGTTGAAAAACGTAAAATATAAATTTTGAACGCAAACAGCCTACATATTAACAAAATTGCTATTTCAGTTGTCACGTTTGTATTCGGTACTCAACATATTTACTTGCCGTATCATATAAAAGCGTAAATTTTACGTTTAACGCCTTACGATAAAAGGAAGGCTTCATAGAGCAGAGCTATTATTATAAGATCATTAAACTGTTTATTAGATTTTTTAAGTTATGCTTGCCAGGTAGGTTTATTACAACGGACTTTTATTAGCAAGCCATCATTACTTGTTAAATGTACACAAAAATAAATAGAAACACGAATAATAACAGTGAACATTCTCAATAAATTATAATTATGGTAACTTGCGGTAGCAGCAAAAGAGGTAGCTACATCTTGAATTAGATAATTATTTTAATAAGCTATATATTTGAGTTAAATATATTTAAAAAATAAAATCATATAAAAATGTTTGTGCTGTAGCTTTTTTTAAAAAGTAAATAATAAAAATAGAATTAAACAATAATTTTCATCCACTAGTATGTTATTTAAGGTGCGTGCGTAAAGTTTTATAAGAAATTAGCCTAAAACGTTACCTTGAAGAATTGGTAGTTTCCGCTAAATAAGATAAAAACTGCTTCATTATGTTTTTCTAAACGCCCATTAAATACGTCTTACAAGTTAAGATGTGGATTGTGACCATTTAAGTAAACCCGCGGTATTTGAGATTGTGATGTCAAACTCACGTTAAAAGCCTTTAATAACTCTTAATCCGATTGCACCAAATTAACTCAGAAAGCGACCTTGGTCGTGGATAAGAAATTAAGGAATATGTTAATAATAATATAAGATCCTTGACTAAATATCCATTTGCAATTTCTGTCAATCAATAAATACACACAGGTCATTAAATAGTAATTTTATACCTATCATGATAAATGTTTATCTTTTCAGCACGACTCGCATAAACAATCTGAACTTTTAAGGTTATGTTTTAGTTAACCATTCTCAAGTTCGAGCAATCTTACAATTTCAAATTAAAAATAAATTTCAGACCTCAGAATCCACACGTTTATCTTGGTCTCCTCGTACCTCATTGTGGTTAGTCAGTTAAATAAGAAACAGTTGCACGTCGCAAAAGTATTTTTTAAATGTTTTTAGTCAAATATCTCTGATTAAAACTAGTAAAAATGGTATACGAAATGCTCTAGCATAAACATAATTTTGCTTTAAATGAAACACCTACTCCATCTTCATCATGTTGAATAATGTGCTTCATCTATTTAGACTTTCAGCAATGTTTCCTACTACGTGTTCGTCAGGCGAAATTAAGCATGCTGCAGTTATTCAAATAAAGGCAATTCAGGTATTTTGCATCGCATTCAAGAATGAGGCATGGCATCAAAAAAATGCAACAATGAAAGTCAAAATGTTGTTAGGAGTTGGAAAACCATTAATTTTTCATGAACTGATGCAATGAGAAGGCAAGATCAATGTTTTAGTTTAGTGGCGTAGCTAGGCCGGTGCAACTGTAATGCAAACATACAGCGTTTTTAACAGTTTATTGTCTCAAAAATATTGAGATTATGAAAAACTGAGAACTGTCTGGAACGATTTACAAAAATCGTCTGCAATTTTAGCTGCCTATGCAAATAAGCTTTCAGAAACTCTTTACGTCTACCTACTGTGCCTTCTACTGCTCTCTGCTTGAACCTACATGA